>PVKE010000257.1:25118-171011 GCA_004027555.1 Craseonycteris thonglongyai | reverse complement strand
ACCCTACCCCAGAACTCACACTAACCCTATCCCAGAACTCACACTAACCCTATCCCCCAGAACACACACTAACCCTACCCCAAAATGCACACTAACCCTACCCCAGAACTCACACTAACCCTATCCCCGGAACTCACACTAACCCTATCCCCGGAACTCACACTAGCACTATCCTTTGCCTGAGCACTAACACTGCCCTTAACCAGCTGGTTCTTGTCCAACCAAGTGTGACCCACCCTCAGCTGTCCCGGGGAGAGAGCAGGCATGCTCACACTGGGGCACAACATGTGGTAACTTCTTAGTGGCACAGGCACCTGGGCAGTTTGGTTCGTCCTGGAGAAGTGAGATTCAGGAAGTGAGGAAGGGGTCAGGCTGTGTGGAGAAGGGCAAGTCGAGTCACACGGGCCTTAAAGAGCCTTGAGGGCCGATAACGAGACTGAACGGAAAAGGAAAGAAAGAAATGACGGCTTTCAGGAGGGAGAGCACACAGGCAAAGGCAGCGCAGTGGGTCTGAACCCAGAACAACTGAACCGTGGCCTTGGCGGGGGGCGGGGGGCGGGGGGAGTGTGGGAAATGGAGGTCAGGTGACAGAGAACCTCGGGGCAGCCTGTCTGCTGACAGACACCCCCAGGGAGCCCCGGGAGGGTTCTTACACTCTGGGGTTCCTCAGGTCCTGTTAAGACTACTACTAGTTGTAAACAGCCCCCACCCAGCCGGACACCTGGCTCTCTCCTGGTGCCAGGCTTACTCTCTGTCCTCTCTGATTTCAGCGAGTGCTGTGGTTTCTTTCCATACCAGCCTGTGCAGAGTGAACTCAATTTATCGTTTACAGGGAGTTCTCACACACCCATCTACGTTTTCCACTGAAGGCTGTACTTTTTCCTAGACCCACCCGAATTCCAGAGCATGGTTCACTTGTGTTCCAAGTTCACAGTCTTTCTATCTGTCATTTTCCTCTCCTTGTAAATCCTAGGAGGAAGTTACCATTTTACTGCTTCTGTGTATTTTTAACAAAAGAATGAAGGGCCTCAGAAACATGATGACAAGGGTAAGTTCTGATTCAGTTTCTGTGGAGCACAACACTGATTTCTAGAGGCAAGCCCCGCAAACCAGTTCTGCCAAACCTACACTTCTGTTCATGGAAGTTTGAGTCGCTGCAGGATCGATCCCTTTATAAGTTAAACACATTTGAAAAGTTGCTTTAAGGTTTTTCATAAGAGTAGTGTAGTGACCTAGAGCCTGGAATGCTGGATTTCTTTATAAAGTCAGCTAAAAATCAACAACACTGTACCCAAAGGGATCTTGGTCCTTAGAAAGGAAAGTAGGGGGAGGCCAGGAGAGCTCAGCAGGTTGAGCTCTTGCCTTCCAACCTCGAGGTCCAGGGATCGAATCCCAGCCCAGCTACAGCCCGTGCAAACCCACATGCTGACTGTGGCCTACCTGGTAACCCCCAGGGTGGCAGTGAAGGTTCTCACCTCCCACGCAGGAGGCCCCCAGCTCAGTCCCCACCCCATGCAGCCCCACGTCCACCTGTGTGCAATGAAACTATGTCACAACTAATGATATAACTATGGAGGCTGCTCTGGGCCCTGCCCCTTCTCTCTCTCTCCCCTCCCCCACTCTCTATCTCTATCTCCTTCTCTCAAGCAATAAAATAAATCTTTAAAATAAAAAAAAAGAAAGGAAAGTAGGCTCATTTTTGATCATTTTGGGAATTCCTATCCCCTATTGATTCATAGAAGACGGAGTTGGTTTCGCCAACTCTTTCACAAAAATCATCTCATTTAACTTTCCTGATATCCTTGAGGGAAGGAAGTTCTCCAAGTTCACAGACGGGAAACTAAGAGTGAGATCACTGCAGCGCGTCACACAGCCTGAGCGAGGACTCCAATCCAGGGCTTTCCCTTCTAAGTTGAGCCTTTTTTTATTTTTATTTTTCCTCCAGCTGCCTTAAGGAGAAGACTGTGTTCACCTTGGGTTGAGGGAGATGGTGAGGAATCAGAAGGAACCAGCCTCTGCTGATTCTTTGCCACATGCCCTCCAACATGCTAAGGCCCTGAGGCTCAGATAGTCAGGGTCAAAGCCAAGGCTGTGTGGCTAAGAGTGCGCACGCCTGGAGTGCACATGCAGGGATGCTGGACTTCACAACCACCGACCAGGCGCCTCTTCTCACAGGCCTCCTGGGTTCCCGCCCCTGCAACCCCAATAAGGCTTCAAGAACTCTGATCAGATATTCTCTCTCCTAGCCAGAAGTTTCCAAAATATTAATTATTGGACTTTGGCTACGAAAATTAAGTCTGCGATTCTTTCACCCCACCTCCATATTTTTCAAAACTACTAGGCTATGTTTCTAGCTTTGCTGACGTTTTAATCACAGTGCAACACAGAAAAACCGGAGGACAGCCTCAGCGAAACCAATTTTAAACCAGGTTCAAAGCCAGCGGCGATTCATTGTTCCGAGGGGACCGGCACCACTCGTTCATTTTCTCTCTGTGGTAGAACTGGCTACCTTTGTCAGATCCTGTTTGGGTTCCAAAGCTCACCAATCTTATAAAACAATAAACTTGAAAATCTTGATTTACTTATTGCAATAATTAGCAACTTGGGACGCTGCATTCTCTTTCCCTCTTTTTATTGGAAACATGTTCAAGAATGGGCTTGTAGTTGACCCAGAGCTCCTTAGAATGCTGGAGCATGTCTGCACCCCACTCCAAAGGGATCCGAGTTGCCAGAATCTTCCTTCAGGAACACAGGTAACCGCCCCTTCATGCTAAGCATGGACTTTTCAAATCTGGAAGGCCTACTCCTTGTTCAGGGTGCTCTCAGCTGCCTCCCTGCCAGTCCCACAGGGATCCACTCTTTCCTTCCGTGACAGTCCTCAGCCCTTTGTGAAGGCCTCGTGTAACCCCCACAGCCGTCCTTGTGCTATAATGTATAGACCACACCATCTCGCCCCTTCCAGTCCCACCACACCGCCTCCCAGCACAGACTGCAGGCTCCTTGAGATCCCAGACTGATCTCCCCTTGTATCTTCTGCAGATAATTGAGAGTTAGAGCCTAACGGGAGTGGATGAAAAAACTCATTCAACATACAGGTTTACCAACTATGGGGTCAGAAAGTCACAGAGAATTTCCTCAGATACGGAAAACTAAACAACGGGCTGCACCCGAAGCAGCGTTTGGAGCGCAAGCCCAGGATATTGGACTAGACAAGTTAATATGTGTAATTAGGAAATGTAGGTTTAAACGTGCAGACCCTGGGGCAGCAGACGCCGCTCTCTCCAGAACGAAATGCATTTGGGGGTAATCATAGGAAAGGGGCTCCTGTAAGTTGCTGTCCTATAATATTTCATCTTTAAAATGGGCCATGTTAGAAAATCTCTTCAACTTCAAATGTAAACCATACTGGGAGCTGAACAGCCTCGTCGCCACAGTTATGCTGACACAGACCGTATCTAAACATCGCATTGGAGGGAGCCCGGAAGGGCATGAAGCCCGCGCTTCCTGGAGTGGCCCCACCACGGATCAAATCGCCCCTTCCCAGCCCCGCGTGCGGCAAATCCCTCCTCTCCTCTCCTTCCCTTGTTTTCTCCCGGGACCAAGCTTTCAGCCCACACGCCTGCCGAAGCCCATCAGGGCGGCATCCCCTCCTCTTTTCTGTTTTGTTTCCGTTTACTTCTTTCACAACACTCTGCATGCTTCTTGCTTTCCCTGCATGGTATGTACAAACCCCTACATCGTAGGTACATGATGCCCTGATTTTCTCACTCAAAAAACTACATCCCCCACATCAGCGATTCTAGCAGCCAATCTATGGCTCTGTAATGTTCACCAACAGAGAAAACGCAGTTAGGACTTTTCAGATATATGCATTTTCAAAATACTTCAGATGAACATGTTGTATGTTCTTGTATGTTCAGTGTTGCGTGTTTGCAGGACGGAATGGATGTAGGTCATGCTTTCACTGAAGATGTAGTTATGGCAGAAATGGGTGCCTTCAAGTGAATGCATGTTGATCCAACAAGCACTGACTGAAGAATTATTTGGGTCAGGCTCTGGGAACACAGGGGAAGAATCGGGTAGAATTGCCATGGTCACTGAGCTTGTATCTAGTAGGGGACAAGTAGGCAGGCCATTGTGAAGTGGGGCCAGGATGGGGATGATGTCTACACAGGGTTCTGACCCCAGACCTGGTGGGTCTTTGATGGTTCTCTGGTGCTGGTGCTAGAGCTGAGCCTAAGACAAGGGAGAATGTTTAGAACCTCCCATGTGGACAGTTAAATTATACACCTAGTCATGACAAGAAACATTAATAATGTTTCAAGAGGCAGGACAAACATTGCCTTTCAAAAGAATTAGAACAGACAGCGCATGTAGAACTGATTCCGTTGGGGCCTAATGGAGTCCCAGGTTCCAATAGGAAGCGTATTTAAATCCTACGTTTAATTCTGAAGTCCCAAACCAGATTCTGTCGCTGTGGGTCTATATACATTTCATTTGTGGCTTTTAAAAATCAAAACAAATCATATTAGTAAATGCTTTTATCAAATCACCTCTTTGAAACTTACCCTTATTTCTTCTTTTCCATCTACTTTTAGTTCACGTTGTGTTTGTGGATGTGTCTTGGTAAATTCTCCTAAATTATTTCAGAACAAGATGGATATAAAGAAACGAAGAGACAAGAAACAACTGGATCTGGGGAGTTAATTGTCAGTGGCCACGTTGCGATCTCAAAAGCTGGCCTGTCGCCCGCAGGGGAAGCTTCGGGGCCAAAGATGCAGCTCACAGCCACGTGGAGTGTGAACCTTGGACCTTGTTCTGTCTTGGCACACAGGACACCATGCCACCCCACACCAGCCACGGTCTGCACAAGTGTCTCCATGGGGCTGCATGAACTGCTAGTCCGGGGAGGGATCGTGTGGTGCGGAGGTGGGTGAGGTGGGACGCAGGGCTGTGGTCCAGCGTGGGGAACAGCTCGCAAGTCCAAGTTACAGAATGGACTTCTCAGCGTGTTTGATATGCCGATGATCATTGTGACATTCCAAGAGG
Source organism: Craseonycteris thonglongyai (assembly GCA_004027555.1). Classification (NCBI taxonomy): domain Eukaryota; kingdom Metazoa; phylum Chordata; class Mammalia; order Chiroptera; family Craseonycteridae; genus Craseonycteris; species Craseonycteris thonglongyai. The sequence continues at coordinate 165,962 of PVKE010000257.1, read as the reverse complement.
GAACTCCAGCCTCGGATGTATTTCCTGACCCCATTTGAGTGCAGATCTTATTTCTGGAAGAGCGACAAGGACACAGAGCCCTCTTCAGGATGCCTTGCTCGCCAGCAGAACCTCCCAGAACAGATGCTTTACAGTCAAGCGTGATTGTGATTTGGGACACTCCTCCCCTCTTCTGCTTGAGGGAGTCACTCCTGGCCCCAGACCCCTGAAATAGAAATGATAGGGCCAGCATCTCAGGGCTCTCCCGCCATTTCCCCAGAAACTGCGTCATGAAGGCACTGAAGGGAGCCCTCCACCTCCCCTCCCCTCCCCGCGGGCTTCGAGCTGCCCAGGAGAGGCCGGTCACTCTTCTGCCCATAGGGGCCAGGTGGCTGGTGGTGCCAGAGGCTAGAGCCCTGAGTGCTTTCTGATCAGATGAATCCTGCCATTCCTGTTGCCAAGAATCAAGTCATGAGACAAAATGCCCAACTCCTTTGTTAGAGTGATGGTAAAATCAATGCCACTATGACAGCACCTTATCTTTTAACACTGTTTAAGGGCAATTTGGGGGGACACTTAACCTTTAATATGGATCATAGGTGGAAATGACAGGATTAAAGGGAATTAAACAAGGTGTTGGAAAGAAAGCAGCATTGTACTGTGACGTTGACTCTCTACCAACACAGTTGACTTCATCGTTAATGCTCTGGCTAAACACACACCCCTGCTGCCTTTGTCACTTGCCTTTGTCTGTATGTGATGTAGCTGGCAGTCTGTTTGCATATAAATTCCTTCAGTGGACTTTTGAAAATATAAAGAGGGCAAGGCTCCTTCTCATGCCTCAATATTTAGAAAGTTCTAGACAAAGGAGCCAGGTGTTCCGGGGCTCATGTACTTTCTTTAACTCCTAGCAGGTATGTGAGGATGGGTTTGTTAGGAAGAGTACAGATGACAGCAGATTTCACGATGTTGCAAAGCAAAACATCAACTTGACGTGTGTTCCTACGGGGTCGGAGTAGACACAAAGGGTGACTCAGGAAGAAGAGTCACATTCAGGGAGCTGACCTGCATTGTTTGGCAAACAGGACTAAGACGGGGCTGCATATCAACCAGCAAATATTTGAAGACTAAATGTCCCTGAGTGCGAGCTCTCTTTGGCCTGGTAGGCACAAATTTAGCCAGTGTGCTAACTGAGAAAGGACACCATCAACTGCTGTCACAACCGGAGATGGTTTTAAGAGAATATGAGGGGAGAAGAGGCTGTTTCTTGCCAGACACATGATATTTCACCAGGGCAAACCCTCAAGTTAAAAGGGAAGCATATTCCTGCTGCATTTTATATCATTCTAAGTGTTCAGCACACGGCCCTCTAAGCATTCTGCCGGTTTTGACTTAGGGCTTTTCAAATGGAAAAAGTGCACCATTCATTTCTGTGCCCGTATACCCGCTGTGGGAAAAACAGAGATAACATCTCGCCCTTCGGCCTAGTTGCAACCTAAAAGTTGGGCCACACTCAGCGAGGACCTGCCTTTCACAGCAATGTGCCCCCAACAGAGAAACACTATCTGCCACCCGGATCAATTTTCCATCTATCACTGGCCATTAGATATGCACAAGCCTGAATGGTGGGTACTTTTGCTTATCATTCCTCAGAATGACCTAAAGGGCAGTGAGCAGCTGAGGTTTATAGAAACGAATTCAACCATTCCTTCAAGAAATAAGTATGGGGCCTTTATTATGCATGACAGAGTGGCCTTGACATGGAGTTTATAAAACTCAGGTTTCGGGGCTCCTCGCTTGCAGCAGCCTTCTCTAGAGCTCTGCACCTAACTTAATCGTCACAACCTGTCATTTCTTGTCTGGGAAGAGAGCCCCCAGAGGTGAGATCTTCGAGCTCCATAACATCTTGATCAGCCGCAGGCACTGGAGAAAGAGCGATTTCCACTGGACAGCAGGGCGATGTTAACTGAAATGGGAGACGGCCTGAAGCCCGGGCGCAGACCGCGCTCTGGAATTGGGCTGCATGTGAACCGACTGGGTTTCTCGAGCTTCGCCAGCGAAGGCGCAGTGCTCGGTGCAGGGACTGGAGGCCCGTAGCCCCTCACGAGCTCGGGCCGGTCTTTATGAGATGAGCTGAAACGCTTTGGCGGGAAAGCCCTGGTTTTATGCTCAGGGCTTCTGTGTGGACTCCGCTGCATTGCACTGAGGGGACATGCCCACACCGCTGTCCGGATGGCCCCGAAGAGCATTTTGCATGGAGGAGGGCACCATTTGTCTGGTTTCACTTCCTTGTATCAGGAATGTCTACTTGCTCACTGTTTTCTTTCAACTCCACCAGGTAACACGTAGTGAACAGAACTTCTTTCCCAGAGCCTTCTTTTAGATTATGTTATGTTCTCACCCTCTGTGACCTCTGTGGTCCCTTCCAGGTGGGGAGGCCAGCTTCTCTTTGTTCCTGTCATTGGGATGGTTTGGCCCTTTTGGGGCTGCTTGCCTCTGGCCACATCGCTTCTGTGCCTGTCTGTGAAACCAGGAAGCTACCTGAGTGGCATCACAGATCCAGGTGTGTCCCTGTCCATGCCATGGCATCCTTGGCAGGCAGAGAGCAGGGGACCACCCTCAGTTCACGTTGCTCCTCTGCTACCCTGGTACCCAGCCCCGCCACACAGCCCACCCCTCCAAGGGCGCCCACAGCCCTGCTCCCAAGATGGCACTATGAGCGAAGGTGGAGGGCGGGGAAGAAAGGATGGATGATAACGTCTGCCTGACATGCCCCTGGTATTTGCCCACTAATAAGTGACAAACTCTTTGCAGGCGCAGAAGCTGACATTGACGCTTGCCACAGCTTCCTGACTCGTTTGGGAGCAGAGTTATTTTCCCTTCGAAGAAGAATGAGAACAACACATTCTCACATTGTGATTTACTTCAGGGGGGCGTGTTTGAATGGCTGTGGAAGGAAAGACAGTGGCTGAATTACTTATAAATTAAGGGCGGAAGGAAATAATTAGGGAGGCTTCTACGCCTTCAATTCAAGCTTGTCCAACCCATGGCCCGCGGGCCGCGTTGAACAGACCTTCCCAGGGGCTAGTCGGCGGCAGCTCTAGGAAGCTTACAGCTCAGTCTCTGGACTGTGATGTGGGTCCTAAGGTTCTGGTGGGTTGACCAAGCAAGTACAGCCTACAAGCAAATCTGGACTCTGAAGCAAAGTGTGAGAGGAAAGTCAGGCTGTGCCCCGTCTCTTAACAGAGGAGAAAGGGGGGCACAGGAAGGAAGATTTCAGGTACTTGACGCTTACTGATTAAGTCCCCAAACAGTTGCTTCTATGGCTCCTAAAGCCACATAGTGGTGGTTTTTCTTACCCCAAGCATGTTGCTGCCATTCAGGTAAATAATCACACACACATGTACGCACGTGCACACACACACCCCAGACAAGAAATGCAGCCTTTCTCAGATCTCCCCCTCTGGAAGCGTGTGGGGAGCCCCGAGCAAAGCAGCCAGCAGACCTGCTTTTGTTGGCTCTCCATGGCTGGCCAGGGGTGGGGGTCTGGGGTCTCGTTCTCCCTCTCTTCCCCAAAAGGGGGCTGTCTACACAGGTTACGAGTGTGAAGAGAGGAAATTGGGGAAATAGCACTTTCTATAAAAGGACCACAACTGTTGGTGGAAGGAAGGAGTGGTAAGAGGGGCGGAGGACTTTCTCAAAATGTGTTTTCCTTAAGCAACCAGGATCACAGAATTGGACTAAGCCTATTTCTATAAAAACCCCAAGCTACTTAGGCGTTTATTTAAGTCAGGGAAGAAATGTCAGCGCCGTTATTTGATGAGCGTCTCTGAGCTATGACTACAGGCGATTTGGTGAGACTCTCCTACTTTGCAACCTTTTGTGACTTGTCCTGTGGCCTTGGGGTCACCCTCCCTGCTCCCTGCATGGCCATTTGTTAGATTGATAGCTAGACAAGGAGAAAAACAGCCACTAAAAAAGTGAAACCCGGGAGAAGAATACGGGAGAGAGCTGTATGGGAGGTAAGTGCTTCATTGTTCAACTGGCAACCTCCTGATATTTATTTTTCATAAAATGAGGGCACTTAAACATGCATTCGAGTGGCAGTTGACTCTTTCCTTACGCTTCTTAGGAGGATTTTAAATTAAGAGAATCTATCATCTAAGGCTACTGTTGATCGTTACCTATTTGTTTAAACATTTATGAGAACCGACAAGATGGGATAGGATCTGAAGTAACGATGAATGTGTGTGTGTGTGAGTATAAGTACGATTTTCAAGTTTCAAAAAAAAAAACTTTAAGAATCACTTGTAATTTTTTTCAAGGTCCTTCCTTTAGGTCAAGAAAAAAAAATTAATTTATTTTCCTATAAGAAATAAATCTAAGTGTTTGAATTGAGTGTGACAAACTTTGGTCTCTAATTTTCTCAAGTGAAAGATTACATTTGTTATAACTTTCTGAACCTGTGACTTAACGTAATAGTGAGGTCAAGAAACATCCCTTGAACAACAAATCCTTATTTCCTTCAGGCAGCTAAATGCGGAAGTGCAGAGGGGAGATAAAAAAAAACAACAAAAAAAAAACTAGCTTCACAGGAGCAATGTGGAAATTTCACCCAATATAACATTTATTAGCCTTGAACTGTCTCAACACTCATGAAATCATATACAGATTATAAAACGTATTATCACGGGTCGTGAACAGGGTTCCTAGTGTTTTCAAAGTCAGAATTGTTTACATTCCTTATACCTACCACGGGAAACTTACAGAACTTTTTCTCAGAAGGATAGGTAACAGATTTTTAAATATTCCAGTGAAGTTTCGCCTTACGGCCACCTAAACTGATTTCTCCACCAACAAAGCAAGTGCCAGGGATCGACCCAAAGAACCGTATCATCGCTGAGAATGCCTAACAAACTCGCCCTGACAGACAAAATGAGAGAACAGCACTTGCAAAGAGAAGTAGGAGTAACTCTTCTCCCTTGATTTAGATCACTTACACCCACAGCAAACAAGACAACATCTGGATATTGTTTCACAGGCAGAAAAAAAAAAGGCACTTTTTTGTTGCCCCATCATTAAGTAAAAACCCGTTTTCCACATGCAAACAGCACTTGTAAATTTCCCCAGATAAGCTTAGACGTCTTGAATGACTTCAGTCCGTTTTTAAAGAATCCCAACTTTTCCTTTACCTTTAGAAGGAAAGTGTCTGGGAAATCTCTCCAGCATGCTCCGTGCTCCAGTACTGGCACAAGCCTGTACCTCTTACCTGCAAAGACGGGTGAAGGCAGACGCGTGGCTCTGTGTGCGGTTCTGCCAAGGCACAGAAATGAGAAATGATCAGCCCATGCAGGTTGCCTTGGGGGAGAGGGGTGTTTAGTTTCCCTCAAGAGGAAGAAACGTCTCTCGCTGTTCACCGTCAGTCAAAAGCAAGTTGGTACAAGTCTGAGTAGGATTTACCTGAAGGAACTGAAGAGAGAAAGAAAGAGATTGGAAGAGACTGGGCGGAGGAAGGGAGGGCTGAGAAAGGAGGGAGGGAGAGAGAGAGATTGAAACTGAGAAAGGAGTCCATGAGGTCAGCAGTGTGTCTTAAGGAAATCGACAGACCCACAAAGAATTCTAATGGACAGCCAGTCCTGAGTTCTTAAACACCTGTAAAAAAAAGAACGGTAATGCCCTTTTAAAGAATGCTAGTTAATCGTTAAAGAAACTTCAGCCACTCTTATCAAAGCCCTTCTCAAGGCCCCTTTGCCTAAATAAACTATAAATACACAACCAGATCATCTTTTCTAACAAACCCTCATTTCCCCCATGTTCTCTCTTCCTCTCCCCTCTCCTCACTCCAAATGCACTTTAACAAAAATCCCCGCCTCCAGGGAAAACCAGGACAAACCCACCCACATACCATTATTAATACATGCATCCAATATACATAAACAAAATGTCACCGAGGGAAGCGGTGTGTTTTTAAGGTCAATTCCCTGGTGGTGCCACGTTGGTTTCTTTCCTATAAGCTCTGTTTTTTCTTGATCAAAAAATGTCAAGGAGTTGGATCGGGATGGTAACATTGGGTTCTTGAGTCACAGAAATTGGGATTAGGGGTCCATGTTAGAGTCTGGTTGTCAGCAATTACACAGAGTTCGTGCTTTTATGAGAACGGGTCAGAATTCCATCCTTAAGGCAGGAGTCTAAGGGGAGGCCTGTCCGTCTCTGGACGTGGAGGCAGTGAAGCTCTTTCCAGAACACACCTGTCTGTCCTTTCTGTGCTGAGCATTTTAGTGTAGCCATCATGCCAAAGGAGGCCCATCTAAGCCAGTGTGGGCTACCAGCCTGCCATGACCTGTGTGCATGGAGACCCTGGTAAGTTCTAGAAGAGAGGAGGACTTTCCCACGGACACTTTTTCCAGTGAGATCCCTTGCACGGATCCAAAGACAACTTCAAGGGGCGTGCAGGCTCTGTTACGAAGCAGACTCTGGCATTAAGTCAGGGCCAGGTGCCCACGGCTGCTGAAATTGGAGGGGGTGGGGGGTGACTTGATTTGTTGGAAGCAGAGGCTATGTCGCCCCTCTGAGATCTGGGCTCCACACTCTGGTGCCTCTTTTGTTCTTCACCCTGGAGGCAGCTGCTGCTGGTCCGGGGGCAGGTGGGGGTGAGGTGTGGTTCAGCTTTGGGGGGAAGGTCTGAGACCTCCCTATTTCTCCTACACTCTCCCTTGGCTCCAAGTCCTTACCTAAATCATTTCTTCCCTGTTTCCCCCAGTGGGCACCATGCATCAGGGTCCTTCCCTTTGGTTCTTCTCTTTCCCATGAAGCCAGGGTTCTCTCTTCAGCCTAGGAGACTCCGGTGGCCTCTCACTGTCCTCCCAGAAGGCTCGGGGCTGGAGAGAATGCAAAAGCTATGCGTTCTCCAGACTCCTTGAAGCTTACTGCAGAACTAGACAGACCTCCTGGGAGGTAAAATGGGTAAACCAAGAGGTAGAGAACAACAAACAGGAAACCCAGGATTCAAGATCTGATCTACCCTCCCTCGAATAACCTGCACACACTGTCCGGTCTGCCTGTAATATCCCCCTCAGATTGCCATATAGCTGCCTGGTCTGTGATCACTGTTCAGGTCCTAGCCCAAATGGACCTCCTCTGGGTCATTCTTAAGGTCCTCCCTTCATATGGTCCCAATTTAACTGTGCGTCTCAATATCCCCCTCTACTCTGAATGCCACTTAGCACTGTCTACATTGTCCCAGCTCTTTATCACGGACTGTGTTCCATTCCGGAGCTCAGCTGCCCTTGTCTCGTTCACTGCGTGTCCTTTGAAGGACATGTCACAGTCTCTTGTAAACCTACTTGTCAAGGAGATTGATAAAAGACTGTAAATGGAAGGTATGATTTGTTATGATTGACCTTCAATTCTTGTCTTCTTAGTTTCGATTACTCTTTGCAGTCTCACCCTTAACCAGGATGCAAACACTCGAGTTCTCTTTCTTCATTTGTAAAGCTCTTTCAGAAATGTTATTAATTTGATGCTCAGGCCAATAAAGGCACGATTCATTGCACTGTGAGGGAGAGATGGTGAAAGCCAGAGAGGGTAAGTGATTTGCTAGAAGTCACAGAGCTAGAAAGGTGAGCTGCGACTCCAAGCAGCTCTCTCACTTACAGACCATGCATTTTTCATTAGGTTGCATTTTTCTCAAATTAGTCGATTGTGGGTATACATATGCATGTGTAGATTCCTTTGAGTATCAAGTAATGCATGACATGAATTATAATCATGGTCTAATACTCTGGCAAGTTTTATTTCTTGCAGGACGATGTATGGTAGAGCTCATCTTCATTCGTAACAGGCTTAAAAGTGATGAAAGAAGAAAGTGAGTCCAAAGGAATATGAATACATGAAATAATATAAATGTTAAGCCAATATTCTTCATTTTGGTAATGTTTACTGTTTTTTGGGTTTTTTTTCATTTGAGGAGATTCAATAATTGAGGTTTCTGATGACACAGAATTTGTAGAAGGAGGTAAGGTATTATAAAAACTTGATTAAAGTGTTGAAGGGCAAGTGGAGAAATGCTCTAGAATAGGCAGCTGTGAGATTTTTGTCACTGAGGACAGACCATTTTGCATGTTTTAATAACTGCGTGGCCTGAGTATTGCTGGAAATTTACAAGGCTAAAGAGGAAAATAGGACAAATGATTAATCTTGACAAAAAATATTTTGTGTCACTCAATCTTCCTCTCACCCAGGGAGTAAAATTTGCTTCACATCTGGTTCTAAGGAGAATGCTTTGGAATCTACCACACAAGATTATTTGAAATAACATTCTGTAACTGAACATGGTCAATGTTATTGATCTTTCAGCCTAAAATAAAAACCAAACATAAATAACTATTCAGTAAGTCACCTCCTTCCCTCCCTCCCTCTCTTCTTCCCTCTCTTTCTTTCATTTTCTTTCTTTCTTCCTAATTAATTAAAAGCAAAATTCTTATATGTGTCAAATCTAAATAGAATATGCATCTAAAATCTGGATTTTTATCTGAAGTTCTAAAAAGTTGTCTGAAAACTGGGCAGAAAAGATGACAAAAACCAGCTTTTTCAAGAGAGCCATTTCCCAAGAATAATTTCCAAAAAAGAAAAAAAAAATGTTACAGTACTTCCAATTCTCATCTTGGCTTGAATCAAGACATAAAAACTTTGAAGTGTGATGAGAGGGGGAAAAAATACATTTTTACCTTTGAATAGATGTACTTAAACTGGTTTAGATATAGAGCTATTTTGTGGAGGTTGGAGGAGTGGCCATGTCAGTTTTTAAAACTTCATCAAAGCCTCCCGGGCCTACCAGCTTAAGGAGTCCACAGGGCAGGTGGGATTTGGTCATTTGCCTCCATTTGCTCCCACAATCCCTGTCCCAGGGGCATGTAACATGTCCCCTTGGAATGTAAGTAAGCCGTGGAGAACAAAGGGTATCCATTTCGATCTTTTAAAGCCTCTTCTGGGAAGCTGGGATGGTTCAGCAGGATGAGTGCCCACTTTGCAGCCCCTGGGTCCAAGGATTGAATCCTGGTCCCGGCCCGTGCAGATCCACATGCTGAACTGGGGTGTGCCTCCAGTTCAGCTCTCACTGGGGTGAGCTTCCCATGGGGGAGGCCCCCAGCCCCATTCTGGCCCTGTGTGACCCCAAGCCCACCTGTATGGAATGAAACCATGTCGAAAACTGATGACATACAACTATGAGACTGCTCTGGGCCCTCCCCCTTCTCTCTGTCTCTCTCTCTCTGTCAAGAACAATAAAAATAAATATTAAAGAAAACAAATAATGAATTTTTTAAAAATAATAAAGGTTCTTCAGGCCAGAGGTGGGGACCTGCTTGCCTTTGGCCATTCCAGAGAGAAGCTTGACTTAGAAAGCCACGAAGTCTCTATGGACTAGGTGTTCTAGAGGCAGATGTCGAGACAAAATCCCTGAAGTTTGGTAAAGCAGTGCTCCTGGAAGGAATTCAAAGGCAACTGGAAGAAGCAAGGCAGGGGACAGAGGAAGTCAAGGAAGGGTGTGATTTTAGGTCAAGGCCAAGTTCCTGCCTGACTCCCGAGTGACTTTGGGAAGGAGCCTGGCTTGGTGGCTCCTGCCCCGTCAGCCCCGGCGAAGGCTCTACTTTACCTTTTCCCTCTTCTCATTCTCCTCAACCCAGGACTCACAGGCTGCTTGAGTTGTGTTTTCCCAGCTAAAGATTCAGACAGGTGGTGAAGGTTAAGTAGGTGGCCCTCTGCCATTGACTATGGAATCGTGACCACGTGCCAACTTTTAAGGCACTATGTAGGGTGAGAAATGTGGCTACGTTGTGTTCTGTGAAAGACCTGAGGTGTTTTCAAATTATCAACAGCAACAAAAAATTTTCACAAAGACTTTAAGAAGACAAAGAGCTAACTACTCAAGTCATAGGGGCCAGTACTGACCAAATAAGCTTCCCTGGGCCACATTGGAAGAATTGTCTTGGGCCACACATCAAATACACTAACCATAGCTGATGAGCTAAAAAAAAAAAAATGTCGCGAAAAATATCTCATAATGTGTTGGGCTACACGCAAAGCCATCCTGGGCCGATGGGGCTACGAGTTGGACAAGCTTAAAATATGACCAAGTAAAGGTCTTCCCAGGAACCTAATAGAAAAGCTGTCCTCATGGGGGAGTGGACTTTTTCAAAGTTTCCTAGACCTTGGGATAAGCTAGTTCCTCCTGTCTGGCTGAATGAAGACCTCCAGCAGAGAAAAGGTGAAGGGCCTTGGCGAAATGCCTGAAATGTTTATATGCTCTGGAACTTTTTTTTGATCTACTGGATTTTAGGCCAGGTCCCATAGGACAACCCCTCCCCGACACCCCAAGCTGGTCCATCATCTGCCTGTGACCCCCTCTAGCAAGTCTCTGATTACCCATGTCCCCTTGTCCCACACAGGAAGCCCAGGAGAGTGAGAGCAGCCCGAAGTCTTGCACCAGAGGCTTCTGCACGTCCCCACAACCACCCCTGACAAAAGCAAGCCCTCCTGAGGAAAACGCTGAGGTTGTTTAGGGCCTTCTCACGTTCCTTAATGGCACGGCACAAAAAGTGTCCCCAAATGCAAAATGTGCTTAACAGGGATGTTACCTCCAAGTTATTCCCCATGACTGTCTCAGTTGCAGCACGTGACTCTGACATCCCTCAGTCTCAGACAAACCACTGTGGTAGGTCACCTTGCCCCTGTGTGCCCTCTTGAAGTCAGCCGTCAAATTTTAAAACCCTTTAAAATAGGCTGATCACACGCCCCGTTTTAGACGGGACAGAAAACAATGGGACTGTCTGGTTTCAGACAATACATCTGGTCAACTTAGTCTTACTGAGCTCAATTCAAGGTGTCAGTAGGCTGATGAGACATGCCATTTGAAATGGGACAGTGCCATTGTTTTCTGTCCCATTTAACATGGGACATCTCGCCAACCTACTTTTAAAGAATATTAAGTGTTAACATTGGCAGAATCTCCTAATGTGTTAACACCAACTGGACACTGGCCAGGGCATATATAAAATCCACTTTTGTCAAATGGGAAAAAGTATACCTAAAACAGTTAGACACAGGCTACACCCAGCACTCCGATAAGGGGCTGGCCACTGTCCTTCCAGGTGATTCTGGGCCCCGCCCACCACGTGGTGTGGGAGTTGCCGAGGTACAGAGCCCTGCTGACCTTGACCCGATGGTGATCCGGTCTCCTCTTGCCTCATTTGAGTTGGACTTCGTTGTTTGCACAGCCTTGCGCTGCATCTTAAATACCACAGCTTCTCCCTGGCTCACTTCAGACCCATATGTACTAAGTGAACTATTCAGTGGCGTCTCCCATCGGTGGAAGTTACATGATATTGGCTATTTTTCACATTCAACAACGTGGGCTGGTAAACAAAAAACATCTAAAGTGGAGAGTTACCACTTACTTTTTATTTTTATTATGTATGTAATCATTTTCCATGATTTCCTTGTTTTATTGAGAAATAATTGGCATACATCACCGTGTAAGTGTAAGGCAGACAGCATGATGGTTTGATTGACATGTGTTGTGAGAGGATGAGCCGGGAAGGATCAGCAAACAGCCATCTGCTCACATAGATAGAAGAGAAAAGAGAAAGAAGAAAAGTAAAAAAGAGGGCAATAGACTGTGATTAAAAACTCTTTGGGTTTACTGTCTAAACAAGTTTCCCATCTATCACACAAAGGCCACATTTAGAATATTTCACATAGAAAAGTACAGAAAATGCCATTGTCTCTCTGAGTAATTTCAGTGACGGAGGGGGGAAGACGAAAGTCGTGTTTCATTGTACATTGTCCCTGTTTTCACACTTCATGATTGATCCTTAGGTAGTGATAATCCACATATTTCAGCTTTAAAAAAAAAAAAATCACTGAGTCAATGGACACAGCTTGTGTTCTTCATCACCAAGTTCCATCAGACTGTCCCCTCCCTATAGGCGTCACTCGTTCTGCCATTTCTCGTCACAATATTTTGCTTCCTGAGCACAGATAGGGCCTCTTCCCCATGTCTCCCAAGTTCAGCCTCTGTCCTTGGCCACAGCCCATGAGGTGTGCATGGTTGGTCTTCCGGCCCTTTATCTACTCTAGCCTTCATGGTGTTATTCAGCTGTGTTGGCCTGAACCACTTCCTGGGAATCCATGTAGTTTCTATCTCTGATGGCCACAAAGAAAAAAATGTCTCTAAGACCCTGATTCTGCATGAGTAGCCCAATTTCCACATGACAGGAGAGCCTCAGAGGATTTTCGGGGGTCATTTTAGGTGTGTCTTATTAGCAGAATGAGGAAACAACTAGTTTGCTTGTTTGTTTTTACTTTGGGATCTTTCCCATTGCAAAATTATACCTTTTTGACAAATAGTCTAGTTAGTGTGTAAAAACAGAGTGATTCAAATTGACTAAATTACGTAAAGTGAACGATCCCAGCAGGGCTGTCGTAAACCCTAAAGGACTTCACACTGAGGAGGTAGTGTGACTACAGAAAAAAGGGTGTTCAGCACCCCATATATTCCGCACCACCTTAGCAAGGGTAGCTGCAAACCAGGCAGGCCTGCCTGGAGAAGTTGCAGGTGTGCCAAAAGCTACACAAATTTATTCAACAAACAAGAGAAAAATGGACCCTTGGGGAAAGCTGTTCACGGCCACTCGTTCTCTCATTCCATGTCACCATATCAACTACCAGCAGAACAAAGAGACGATACAGAATGCCAGGAAAGGGACACCGTTTTCTTACTGTTCTCTCCATTAGTGGTCTGACCTGAAGAAGAGAAGCTAGAAAACGATGAGGCAAGCACAGGGTCCTGAAACAGAAGTCACACGGTCCTTAGCCGCCCTGATGTCTGACAGCACCGAGGCAGACGCGACCGGAAAGATGGGGTTCTCTTCACGCCCCCTTAAGAAAGACCCCTTCGTGCAGTGAGTTATTCTTGGCCACATGCTGGAGAACACTTTCTGTCTCTGTCATTTGCTCTGTCCCACTAGCTTTGGTTTGCCATTGGCATCATCCTAATCCAGAGTGAGTGCGGACCTAGGGTGTGCTCTTCTTCAAACGTCTTTCATCGGAGACTCCCACTCCTCACTGCAAACACGCTTCCCTAACTCTCTGGCTTTCTGAAAGCTCAGTAGGTGCACCCACCAAAGGTGTATCGTGACAGTTTATCAGTGAGTAATGAGCAGTGACCATGCCACGGAGCACGCAGTACTGGGGTAATCAGCTTAGACTCACGCCAATCTCTTGGGCAAACACTGTTATGCTTTGTTTTTCACATTGCTTAAGAGTGGACTTATTTTACTCGTCAACTCTCATTTTACAGTGTAGAGACCCACAGAAAAGTTTAACCTCAGATGTAACGCTTGTCTCAGAATGCCACATCATCTGGTAGGGAGGACAATGCCATGCGAGACAAAAGCACACGCTTGTCCTGCATAGGCATGGACGCAATTCTAGGAGGGCTGCGTACCAACGGCGGGACCCGAGCAAGGTGGCTGTCTTTGCTGAGCTGGTTTTTGTGCTAGTGAACTGAGGAAAGCAAATTTACTTCGCAGGGTGCTTATGCCATTTATTTACTTACTTATTTATTTATTTATGTTATTGTTTTTGACAAAGAGAGAGAGAGAGAGAGAGAGAGAGAGAGAGAGAAGGAGGAGGACCCAGAGCAGTCTCCATACTTGTATGTCATTAGTTTTCTATATCGTTTCATTCAACAGGTGAGTGGAGATCCCAGAGAGCAGGAACCGGGCCAGGGGCCTCCTACATGGGAAGCTCGCCCCAGTGAGAACCAAACTGGAGGCCTCCCGCCTGTAAAGCACACCCCAGCTCAACATACGGGTCTGCACAGGCCAGAGCTGGGATTCGATCCTGGCCCCCGGGGGCTGCAAAGCAAGCTCTCAACCTGCTGAGCCCTCCCGGCTTCCCCTGATTATGCAGTTTAGATGAGGAAGGGCATGGGGAGTGTCCACCACCGTGATGGTAAAGAGGAGGGACGAGAGGTGGTGGAGGGCCACAGCGAACATGGCTGGTGTCGAGGCTCCTCCTGCCCCTTGCTTGGCCACTGTGCCGGGACGCTGACTTGTTTGACCTGAGCGCCCACGCAGGAGTGCTCACGTGCAAATCTCTGCTCTAGTACCCAGATTCTCCTTTCTCCATCTGCGTTCTGATTGGGGCACAGGTCAGCTGGCCGCCGCCGTGCCTTTAAGATCAGTTGTGTTTTTAGAGACCCCAGGCCGGCCTCACGGGCCTGCCATGAGGTGAAACTCTCCCAAGGGCAGCTGCATTGGCACAGGGGTTCTCTGAGTCGTACTCGGTTTCTTTTCTTGCAAACCACTTGAGTGGTCAAACAGTTCAGATTACATGAATAAACAGAATTTAATGAGATTGTTCCTAGGAAACGGGGTGTGAACGTGCCAATTTCCTGAAGTGCCTTGCGCCACACTGATAAGCTATAAGGTTAAGGCCACTCAGTGAAGCATTGTTTCTTGACTTTCACAGGACGTTAGTAATCCTGGCAATCAAGCATGAGAATCTATCTATACCTTGGTTATTGAACCTAAAATAATATTTGACGTTGCCCAAACATCCCTTCTGTTCCCCATTTACCATTGAATTGCCTACACCACCTGACTCTGAGTGGAGTACAGATGCATGTAACACGCTGATGTGTGCAAGTGAAAGATGAGGGGTGGGAGCATGCAGGCTGCGTGCAGCTCCTCGCGCTGCAATGTGCGCTCCCTGGCGGTAAGTATACAGTGAACATTCCTTCCTGAGCTGTGGAAATCACTGGGGCAGCGTCAACGTGGGCCCAGCTTGCAAGCAGTGGCCTTTGTCAGTTCACTGAGTCCCAGAGATGGAATTTCAGTTAAGCAGGAAGTCTGCGTCAACGAGATTCTTTCTAGTGTTTGTTAGGTGTTGGGTTTCTTCCTCAGATTGCAGTGAGGCAGGTAATTAAAAGCTTCTTTCCACAGCTATATGTGCCAAAGCACATGTGTGTTTATGAGGGACACGACAAAACACCGGACCCAGGTACAACACGAACACCAGCCTTCCACCAGAAGGCTGACTTTACATGTGACCGTGAAGAACACATGATTCTACAAAGTAGCAGAAGGTTATCTCTAGACTTTTATGAAATCTATCTATCTATTTATCATCTATCTGTCATCTACCGATGTATCCATCCACACTCAATATTTTTTGGTTTGATTCTGTAACTTTGCCCTTTTCTTAAAACTGAAGTTCATGATAACTTCTAACTTTAAAAGTCTCCTGTCAGAAGGGCTAAGTTCAAGTTTGGTTCTCAAACAAGCTATTTGTGTACCTCAAATCTCAGGTGTTACATTTGCAGAGTAGGACTGGTAGTACCAGTCTGATAAATACGTAGGTAAATACATGTCCCTTTAACACACACATACACGCCACACTGGCCAGGTAGCCAGAACGGTGGTCATAATACAAGGCCACATAAAACTTAACTCACCTAAAGATGATGGTGGAATTTTGCTTGCTTTGTGATATATTTCCTTTTTATGTTTTTTAATTAAAATGGAGCTTTGAAAAGATTCATATTTTGCTTAAGTGTTTAACCCTGATTTTAACCAAGATTTCAAAAAAAAACTTTCCCCCCTGGTTACCATAGCTCATCTTTTGATCCCCTGCAGTTAGTAAGGGCTAGAGAAGTAGCCTGGCCCCTCCCATGTGCCGCTGTGTATCCAGAGGAAATCAGAGTCAGGCTGAAATTTTTCTTTCTGGCCTGCACTCTGCAGACAGATGCCTCCAAATGTTTGTCTTCATCATATGCCGACAGTAACCAATACCCCTGGATCTGATTGAATTTGGCAACACAAGAAAACTCTAGCGAGCTCACTGCTTCAAGAAAAATCAGGACTTTATTAGTGGGAGCGATTCTTATTCTTGCACTATTATTCCATACAACAAGTAAACGAGACTCTAGGCCAGACACACAATTCATTTTAGTGCTAATAATAACAACTTCCATTTATTTTGAAGGCTTACCATGAGCTGGGGATTTGATTTCGATATTTTATGCCCACCACCTCGTTTGACTATTATTAAATTTACTGTCACATTAACAAGTCAGTGTATATAAAATAGGAGGATTCTTCCCATTTTACAAATGAGAAAACTAAGATTCAGATTAAGTCTAAGTTCCAATAGTTAATGACTAGTCTCATTTCAAAGTCTACACACAGAATCACTGTATTTTACAGCCACCCACGAATTCACAACCCATGGGGGTCACCTCAGAGTCCGTTGCTTTGCTGAACTGGACCACGCCATGATGAAGGCTGAAACGGACACAGGTGAACACCTACATCAGAACGGAGTCCTGATTGACGTCCAGCAGTAGCCAGCTTTTGTCGTTTTTAAAAACATGAGTGGAATTCTTTAGAAGGGGACCTTATACTCTGGTTTCGGAAGCAGCCGTATGAGCGGCTTCCTGGGTGAAGGGATTGGCAGGCCGCTGCAAGGCTTCCTTGTTTCTTTCCAGCAGTACTTGGAGCCTCATCACACTCATGAAGTGGAGCAGTGATCCCCAACTCCAACTGCACAGTAGAATAACCCAGAGAGACTTTTTCCAACGACCAATTGATTCTGGCTTCTCTTGTCTGGGGTGAAGCTTGGACATCAGTATAGTGATTGAGATTCTGAGATGATCTGAATGAAGTCAGGATTGAGAACCAGAGAACAGGCAAGCGAGCAGCTGTTTGGAACAGAGCCTGGAGGAGGAAAACCCAGATTTCCCATCCAGGGCTCCAGCCCCTCAACTCTTCCCATGGAGCCTCCCTCCCTGACCACCTCCTCTTGTCAGACCCTGTGATGATGGTGCCTACAGAAATCTTCTGCAGTCACAGGAGGGCCATACCTTCCTCTGCTACCCCGCAGAGAGCATCTTAGACCCACAATGTCCGTGTGGCCGTTACCCTCAGGATCTGTCCCATTCCCTGGGCTGGCCCTTTGGTCTGCTCCGAGCCCATAACTGGTTACCCTGATTACCTCTAACGAGAAGAAAAGACACTGTTCTTAGTTCCAAGGACCTACAGTTCCCTTCAGCTCTGCAGAAGAAATGTCTGGAAAGTTGCTACAGCATGAGCCCTAACTGCCTCATCAGGGCTTGGGGACAGGGGCAGCTTTCCAGGGGTCAAAGAACAAGGCTCTCCTTCCGCCACTTCCCTCGGTCATTCTGAACTCCCAGGTGTGCAGGGACTGCGGTGAGACCAGAGTGAAGGAGATCCCTGGTTGGGACTCAGGTCCGCCTAGAGGAGGCCCCTGGAGCCCACAGGGAGCTGGTGGCGCAGGAGCATCACAGTCCTCTTAGAGCCCGTGCCCACCGGCGCCAGCTCAGACCGGGGCAGTGGTTGGCAGAAATGGAAGGCACGCCTTCGAGTAGGCAGAAGCTGGTTTGTAACCACTGGATGGGGAAAGACAACAGCTTGCTCTTCAGGCTTGAGGGCCCCCGTGGAGGTCAGGTTTTGGTGCCAAAGGCTCTCTGTTTCCAAGGTACTTTTAGAGTCACAAGTAAGGGGCCAAAGTCTATCCTTTGTCCTCACTTACATACGACTTGCATGCAAGTAACTTGGCCTGGGAGAATGGAGCAGGTGCCATCTGGTCTACATTGCACGTTGGTCCCTCCCCCACACACGCATAATCTGGTCCTTTCTTTCCCTCTTCCTGAGTCTAGTGGGTGAGAAACTAGTTTAACCGCAAAGGGCTTAGTGAACACGATGGTCACAAAGATGAGATGTCATTTTAAAAGGGGGGAGGGGGGCAGTGTCTCTGCACACGTCTTAAATTGGTCAAGCTTTATATAATCTGCAGATGAAATAAATGAGGGCTCAAGCTTGGGAGCCACCTAACAAGTCTTTATTCAAATAACAAGTGGACAAAAATAAACATGCAACTGAAATTAGTTTCATGCCAAAACATAGCTTATGTCTAATTCCAAAACACAATGGAACCAAATCGTTTGCTTTTAGGAATGGTTATTTTTTTGGCAATAACGGTCTAGCATTGGCATCAGCAAACTGCAGCCCTGCTGATCAAATATGGTGCACCCCCTGCTTTTGTAAACAAAATGTCATTGCAGTATAGCCATACCCACTTGTTTACAAATTGTTGATGGTTGTTTTCATGCTAAAATGATAGAGTTGCATCGTTGTAACAAAGAAGTATGGCCCACAAAGCTGAAAGTACTTGCCATCTGGTCTTTGTCAGATAAAGCTGGCCAAAACTTGATCTAGCAGATCAAATAATATAAAATGGATCATTCAAAATAATGTTTCTAGTCATGGTGAGTAGGGGAGGTCTCCAGGAATCAAAAAAAAAAAGTTTCTTTCCAACAAGTAATTAATGAGTACCCACTAAGGGCAAAGTTTGTCCTATAAGTATCAGAGAATAAAAAAGATGTATATTTTAAAAGTGCTCTTAAGACATTTATAATCCAGTAGGAAATGTAACACCAAAGATACATAATTCTAAATAGTTACAGCTTGAAACACCATCCAAAATCTTAACTTTCTAAAAATTTGACCCAAATATTAATAACCATACAGAAAAATAATTTCAGTGACAGGTAATGAGGTCACGGAGCAGGGGCCAAGGCAGAGGACTGAGTCCCTACTATGGTTTCTTCCTGTGCACGGTGCCCTCTGACTTGTCATTTTGTTTATTCAACATTCATCAAGTGTCAGCTACTCTGGGCCGGGCACTCTACATCAGCTGCAGAGATAGCGGTGAACGAAACAGACGCCTCCACCACCCCGTCAAGTTTCCTCTTTCTTTACCTTGAACTTCTGGGTCAGCATATGTATGTACAATTTGCCCAGTGAGGAGGAGTGCTGGCGAAGAGAAAGAATAGGAGGGGGAGGGGAGTTCATGAGGTGACAGAAGGCCAAGAAGTTGTCACTGATGAGGCTCTGTTTGAATAGAGAACTGTAAGAATGGAGGAGTTAGCCGAAGAGACAGAAAGAGCTTAGGGGGAGAAGGGAAGACACTGGGCGTGTGGTAAGGGAGGTATGGGGGTGAGGGTTGGGGAAAGAAATACTGTAGGGCTTCGCAGGCCATCATGAAAACTTGAAATGAAGCTTCTTAGAATGGTTCAAATGTTGGACAAGGCCCTCTCTCTTTGAACTCCTTGCCATTACGGTTTTCATTTGGTTTGGCCTCACAGGGTAGATGTGTGGGTCTAGGGGTGTGGGGAAGGGGGTCTCTTCTGCATACAGACTCAGGTGAAATTTTGGCACCCAGACAATCCCAGGTCATTGTCGACATAGCAGAAGCCAAGCGACGCATGCTTGGCAGAAACCTTGAGCCTATCTGGGAAGCGCACGACCACCAGTTGGACTGGTGGGCCCCTGATTACATTTCTGTTTGGGTAAATGGCCAAGAGAAAGAGTGTGGAAAGTATACCATTCATGCCTTGACTGCAAAATACAAATGACCATAGGGTCGAGGCGACACAGCTCAGAACAACAGGCACGATTCCTGGATTCATGGTCTTATTAAAAGACAGTCCCTCCCTGTACGGAAGAAAGCAATTCATCCCATGCCAACTCTGGGTCTCTGTGACCAAAGGGGTATAAGAGAGTAAATCACTGGTGAAAAGTTGAGACTTAAGAAACGAGATAATCCAGGGAAGGTGGAAATTCCATATCGCACCAATAGTATGCTTTGCCAAATTTATGGAGGTGGTTGCCTCAACTGAACGCACTGTCAAAAGTCTGCTGTTGGTAGCAGAGAACCTGGAACTCGGCGAGCGAGTGCAGTTGTACAGTGAAAATCCCGCCAGTGCTCCGCCGTTCACAGCCGGTGGGCCAGAGTCCTGGAGGTTCCATCTGGACGCTGTGGGCTCCCGCTGCCCACTGGTGGGTTGAACTCCAACTGCCCATCCTCTGGTGAGACACCTGGAACCCAAGCAATGTCCCAGGGCTGGGGAAGGTGGCCTGGCTGCCTTCCACTTGGGAGAAACTGCAAACCTGAAAATTCTCAGCAAGGAAAACATGTCTTACCAAAGCGCAAACCAGACACTTGGCGCCCACTGTCTGTGACGCAGGGCTCCGCGACTGGCAGGAAAACCACAGCAAAGAACTGATTATGCTGCTAGAACACATTCCACGGGCTGGCCAAGGCTATTTTTATTTTACAATAAGGTACAATGTGTTCCATGATGCTCTCTGTCCTGGGCTTTTTTTTCTTTTTTTAAAAAATTATATTTGCATATTCATTAACCCCAGTACATCACAGAGACTTCTGTCAATAATTTGAACAAATGAACGAAATTGGTGTGTGTTTATGAAATTCAACAGCAATCATAACACATGTGTGATTTTTATTATAACACCAATGGCTGGTTCCACCTGTTGACTCTGGAAATCTTTCATGAGAAATGGGCATTTTGAGAAATTGAGCCCCAGGAAAACAGTTTTACAGACTAAACCTTTGCATTTTTTTCATCTTTTTTTCCTCTTTTAAGAGAAGTCAGTTGTGAAAGCAATGTTTGGTCAAGTGTTATTTGGTCAAGAAATGTACTAAATCCTTATAAGAGAGCATTCCAAGAACTTTACCCAAAAGAAAATAAATGTTCCTGTTTTAACTTAGGCTCCATAAAAATTAAAATTGTTTTGGAAGAAGGAATGGCTTCCCTGAAACATAATGGATATTCAACAACTCAGACGCACTTTGTGAACAACTTTCCACCCACCGCCATAAGGAAAACAGGCAACCGAAGAATGCCCCAGACCGTGCATTAAGACTCACACTCAAGAAAAGCTTCCCTTTAAAAATAATAATAATAATAATAATTCAAATACTTAAAAAAAGAAAGAAAAACTTCCTTGTTAATGCTTGTTATCATAGCCACTTTTGCTTTTTCAGAACTTCCGAACTACTTTTTAAGTAGACAGCGCCTCCGTTCCAGCCGTTAGGTTTCTAAGGAAGCTCTAGACGTGATGAACTTGGAGAATTCTCCATTGTTTTTAGTCTGTGCAGACTTTGAAAAACCTGGAGGTCAAGAGAGGGTTAGCCATCTGCAAAGCCATGATGAAAGTTGACACGTCTTGACGGCCATTAAGAAACGGGGGGAGGGGACAGTCATCACTATGATAAAGTATACTTTATATGGTGGTCCTTGGAGAACTAAAGGTGGGGGAGGTAGATATGATCAGAAAATTGAAGTAATAAATCCAACTATTCATATAACAAAGAGAACGAATAGGGAGTACACCCCAGAACTAGAGCTTTGTCAGGGACTGCAATAAAAATAATGCTCACATATGCAAATTTACACCTCAGAGGCAACCATAAATAAATCAGAAATCTCCTTCTACTTTTTTACCGTCAGTTTTGCTGACATGACCAGAAGATCTGAGCCAAACATCTGCATCAAATGATAAAGTCAAGGCAAAAATGTCCTTTTTCCACTGTCGGGCAGTCACCCCAAAGCAGACACACAGAAATGTTTTCTGCTTCCACTTAAAGGAGAGATGAGCATCCAAGTCGCACGCCCTGTGTTGGGAGTGGTAGCGCTTGTATTCCCCTGTCACCCTCATGTGCATTTTAGGACGAGGTTGGGGAGCCCACCTTTTTCATATCTTTGGTTTGCTCGTTGGCCTCCAAAGCTCTTGCATGTCTGTGCTGTACCTGGTCCGTTGTTTCACTATTATTTTTATTTAGCTTTTATAAGGTACCAAAAATGTGGTTGGCATTAAGTCCCTTTTCTGCCTTTCCAGCTACAATGGAAATTATTTTTTAAGCCCCTCAAAAGAAAAAAAGGGGGGAAAGGAAAAAGATAAAAATAAATCAGGACCCCAGAAGAGGATTTTCCGAATCCACGTGCTCAGATTCCCTGCCAAGCAGTCTGTGGGTTGCCCAGGGATTCTCGGGGTGCCTTTGCTGAGTGCCTGCAGTGGCCATCACACTTGAGGCACTTTCTGACTTGGTAGCTTGGAGTCCTCGGGCCGGTCAGATAGCAAGCAGCCTTGTGGGAACAGAGCCATGGTGCCCAAGACCGACGGGAAGTAGAGTCAGTAACGGATCAAAGAGACTTCTGGTGGAATTCTTGGTGGTAAGTATGGACACGCCTCCAGGAACAGCCAGCTCTCTGGAAAAGTGAAAAAAACAACCAAAAAAAAAAACCCCTAGGGGAAGCCAAGATGGCTCGGTGGGTTGAGCGCTCACTTTGCAGCGCTAGGGACCGAGGATCGAATCCCGGCCCAGCCCGTGCAGAACCATGTGCTGAACTGGGAGCTCCCCCAGTTAAGTTCTCTCTCTCTCTCTCTCTCTCTCTCTCTCTCTCTCTCTCTCTCTCTCTCTCTCTCTCTCTCTCTCTCTCTGTCAAAAATAAATAAATAAATAGATAGATAGATAAACCCCTAGCTCTGAATGCTTCCCCATCAGGCCTTTTCTTCCTCTGGTAACAGCAAGCGCAGAACCCCGGCTTCTGTGATTCAGTGGAAGGCGGCTTCTTTCAGCAGCTTGACCTTCATCCGAAACACCCCAGAAGTTCACTGTCATATCCGCCAGCCTATGGTGAGGTTTTAACGTACCCACCTTCCCAACTGACTTGCCTCCCAGTTGCAGGGCCATTGTCAGCAGGGAGCCCCCTGTGAGTGTGAGCATGCTTTGTGAGGGAGGTGAAAGAAATGCAGAGAACTGAGCGTTTGATCCCAGTCTTTTCTTCCCCGCACCAAGCCCTGCACCGCAGAGGACGGGAAGACACTTCAATCTAATCATGCTACTTCTCCCCTCTTTTCCTTCCACTGAGAAGAATTTCTTCCTCTTATCAATAACCTCTCAGCGGCATTCTCTCCTTGGGTGTAAAGCATTCCAGCCTCCAACTTGGAAGTTAGAGTTAGGCTGGTCTTTACAAAGCCTGTGTGTTCATTTTGTCTTTGCAATTAACAGCGGAGATCACAGTGCCCCTGTGTTCAGAGGCCGGCACTCATACGCTTGTGTGTATAGGTGAGCGCACGCTTGGGGCCTTCTACGGCCCAAAGAGGGGCTCTTAGCTCCCTCCTCGAAGTTTTCCTTGTGCGCCCTGTGCCTGGGGAAAGGCCGCGCTACTGCAATCCACGGGGCCTGGTCAGCCACCAAAAATGAGCAGAGTCTAAACACCATGGACCTGATGGACAGCCAGCGTCAGATTTCATGTCCGAACACAGACCAGCCAGAAGGAAGAGCCTGCTGCTTGCCTTGCTCACCAACCCCCTTGACTCCGGCCCCACTAAGTCAGTCCATCATTACAGCAGCTAACAATCCCCAGCCCCCTATGACGGGTAAGCAGGAGAGAACTGAGATGCGTGATAGAGGCTGACGCTATTTTTAAAACCATTGTTTTTAAAGAGTTATTTTGTTGTTTTTGATAGAGAGAGAAGGGGGAGGGCCCAGAGCAGTCTCCATAGTTGTAATGTCATCAGTTTTCGACATGGTTTCATTCCATACATGTGGGCAAGGGCCGTGAATGGTGGACACTGGGCAAGGGGCCTCCCGTATGGAAAGCACACCCCAGTTCAGCACATGGGTCCGCATGGGCCGGGGCCGGGATTCGATCCTCAGCCCCTAGGGATGCAAAGCGAGCGCTTAACCTGTTGAGCCATCCCGGCTTCATCTGACACTATTTTTGATGTCTGGCTGCTTTCAAGCCATACCACCCCCCTGCTCCTTCTGCCCTGCATCCAGGAAGCTGGTACCAAGAAGGCCTGGGAGCAAGCCCCTATCCACAGGCAAGAACTCTCACCCCAGCCTCATCCTTGACCCATAACACGCTTCTTTCTCTGCTGCCCTAAACTATTTTGGGCTCATCTTGGGAGTCTGCCCTGCTCACCCCATAAAGCCTCATGATGTGAGGAAAACACTTTTCCATCTTGGTGAGTATGTGTGTGTAGTATTCATATCACCAGTCTCAATATCCAAACCAAATTTCGTGTGAAGGGGACCATTCCACATCTGGAAAATCTCTTTACAGGAGTTTATTTAACCAGATGTGCCATTTTTACCCATCAGCCTTTGCCTTCCGTCTGCTGGTGATACACCAGCCGGCCCTCTTGTAACCCGAAGGAACAACTCTGTGCTAAACATGGCTGAGTAGAAACAAAGAGAGAGCCTGGGACCCTGGTGGCGTTGGGACTTGCCCTCCCACCCTTAGACCCACTCTAGACCTCCCGAGTCATGAAGAACAAGCTAAATTTGTTCAGTCTCTTGTGGCTGAAGACAGTTCTTAATGTGGAGCTGTCACTGAATTGCCTCTTGACCTCATAAGTGAAAACCAACGCTTTTGCTGAGATGTGAACAGGTGACTATCGTAATACTTGTAGCACACCCAGGACTCCTGGAATGAAGGAGTGTCATTGGATATTTTCTGAGCTGCACTGATTTGGGGGGAAACAAGGCTGCATAAACTCGCAGAGGGCCTATTTTCATAGCAGAAAAGGGTCTGAACATTGGGCCACAATATAATTCAGAACCAAGCATGTTGGTTGGGAAACTATCTATGTATCCATCTCATATTGTTAATAGGCCTGAAAAAACCAAAGTGTTGGGAGGAAGACCTATTACTGAGCACAGACTCTTCCATTGGTGATGTACTGGAAATGCAAGCGCTAGAGAATACAAGCTTTCCCTCCTTAACCTCTGATGAAGGATGTTAGTGCAGGAATACAAAACAAACAACAAGGACAAAAACCCACATAAAGAGAATGACAACGGGTTTCCTCTTAACAAAGTTAGAATTTGATTTGATTAATATTTCAATTGTGCAAGACTTCTGGTATGTTTGCGTTTTTGTAAAGGGACACGTGGCCAGTGTCAGTGAGGCTGAAGGGACATCAGGCAAACCAGGTGCAGGAAACCTGCCCCGAGCTGGCGAAACCATCGCCACCCTCGGTCAGCGAGCAGTGTGTCCCATCCTCCCCAGGTCAGCATCGCGGGAAGGGGAGGGCTGCGAGCAGGCACTGTGATGAAACAACACGATACTTACTTTCAGAAGAAATGCACGAATCAAAAGTTTATGGACCAAAGAAAATGATCCCCTGGCAGAATATAGATACAAACAAAGTCTGAATCATCTATCTTTAGGAAGGTGACAAACTTATTCTAGAGAAAATCATCCTGACAAGCTCATGGAAGATCCAAGTGTTTTATCTCCGCCTTCTCTTGGCTGTCGTGGAAGCTCGCAACTTCCAGAGTTAGTAGAGTGGCCCAGTTTTTTCAAGTCGTTTTAAGTACTCAATACCTAAGTATATTTGATAGTTCACATTTCAAAGGCAGAATGCTGCCCATTCATATTGCTGATCCAGTAAATATACAATCGAAGAAAATGAGGGAGACAGAGTCCCCGGGTGAGGCTCCCGTCACGGCACCCTGAGATAGCAACGGGGATGCCCACCCTTCTCTTCCAGGACTAACAAGTAAGCTCAAATTCTTGGGAAAGCCGGGATGGCTCAGCGGGTCAAGCGCTCGCTTTGAAGCCCCAGGGACCGAGGATCAAATCCCGGCACCGGCCCAGGCGGACCCACATGCTGAACTGGGGTGTGCTTCCCAAATGCGGTGAGGCCCCCAGTTCAGTTAAAAAAAAAAAATTCTAGCACGATGTTTTGGGCAGAAGAAAAGACAGTTCCGTCAAAACATGAAGTGGTCTGTTGAAATATCTTCTAACAAACAATGGCAAAGGGAAAAAGGAGAGATGTCTAATTCTGTTTCAAAAAAAGACCCCCTTAAAAGGGCTGCTGTGTCCAAAAAGCTACTAAATGTACTGAAACTGTTCGTCGACTGCACTGATTTTTCTGGATCTCCGTGGCACTCCCAGCATTTCCTGATTTGAGCAGGCAGCGGCCTTACGTGGCATCTAGACATCACCCTGCATTTGAGCAGAAAGAGAGTGCTGGGGCAGCACACCTAACCTGCCTGACGGGTCCTGCCCCTACCTGGATGGTTTCCTCTGAGTCAGAAAACAGCCCTGGTGCCAGCTTTGCACCTCGTTACATTCTTTGGCTTGTCGAACTCAGGGCGCAGAGCAAGTTTTAAAATTCAGGCACATAAAACATTGCGAAAAGCATTTGCTCATTCTTTGCCCTCCCCAAATAGCAGATGTCTTTATGCATAAACTCATATTTATTGCCATGGCTATACGGGCAAAATGGCACATGGGTATTAATACTAATGACAGCACACAGGCTGGATCTCCATAACCACAGGAATATCAGACATTGAAGAAGTGCATCCCTGGCCTGTTCAAAACGGGCTCCCAACTGCAAAGCTCTCTTTAATGGCCAGCAGAAGATGTTTAGATTTCTATTCTTAATTTCCTGAGGAACCTCCATTCTGTCTTCCAGAGTGTCTGCCCCAATTTGCATTCCCACCAGCAGTGTCTGAGGGCTCCTTTTTCTCCACAGCCTCTCCAGCACTTGTTATTACTTGTCCTGTTGATGATAGCCATCCTAACAGGTGTGAGGTGATACCTCTTTGTGGTTTTGATTTGCATCTCCCTGATTTGCATTTCCCTAATATTTTTTAAAGAGTTTGAATCAGCCCCTTATCAGAGGCATTGCTTGCAAATATCTTCCCCCATTCAGCTGGTTGCCTCTTTGTTGACGGTGTCCTCTGCTATGCAGAAGCTTTTTAGTTTGATATAGTCCCATTTATTTATTTTTGCTTTTACTTCCTTTGTCTTTGAGGTCAAGTTCATAAATTCCTCCCTGAACCCCAGGTCCGTAAATTTAGCACCTATGCTTTCTTCTATGCAATTTATTGTGTCAGCTCTTGTATTTAGATCTTTGATCCATCTTGAGTTAACTTTTGTGTGTGGTGACAGATCGCCATCTCATCCCATTCTTTTGCATGTGGCTTTCCAATTTTCCCAGCACTATTGACTTAAGAGGCTTTCTTTTCTGCATTGTACATATTTGGCTCCTTTGTCAAAAATTATCTGACCATATGTAC
Organism: Craseonycteris thonglongyai; assembly: GCA_004027555.1. Lineage (NCBI taxonomy): Eukaryota > Metazoa > Chordata > Mammalia > Chiroptera > Craseonycteridae > Craseonycteris > Craseonycteris thonglongyai. Next base: position 138,992 of record PVKE010000257.1, on the reverse strand, counting down.
GTGGGCTTATTCCTGGGTTTTCAGTTGGAGTTCATGGGTCTGTATGCCTGCTTTTCCGTCAATACCAGCTGTTTTGATTATGGATAGGGAGCACCTCAGCCTATACCTCCCACCTTGTTCTTTCTTCATAGGGTTGTTTTGGTGATTTGGGGTCTTTTGTGATTCCATGCAAACTTGATACGTTTTTGTGCTATTTCTTGAAAAATTGCCTTTGAAATTTTTTCCTAGGTATTTTACACTTTTATAGAAGTTCTTTCAACAAGTGGTGCCAGAACACTAGAAACTCATATGCAAAAAAATGAAGTTAGATGCTGTCCGCACACCCTACAGTCAGTTAGCTCAGAACAGATCTTAACAGATCTAAACGCAGGAGCTAAAACTATACAACTCTTGAGAGGAAACATGCAGGCAAACCTTTGTGACCTGGGCCGAGGCAAAGCCTTAGATCTCACATAAAAAAACGCAAGTGGCAAAAAACAAACAAACAGAAACTTGGAACTTAAAATTAAAAATCTTTATGCTGCAAACGATTCTACCAATAAAGTGAAAAGACAATCCACGAAATGAGAAAACATATCTGCAAATCATCTATCTGATAAGAAGCTTGTGTCTATATAAAGAACTTTTAAAACTCAATAATAAAACTATAAGTAAATGAATTTAAAAATTGGTGGCTGATCTGAATAGGTATTTCTTCCAAGAAGACAAATAAAACTGGTCAATAAAAACATTAAAAGATGTTTAACATCATTAACCATCAGGGAAATGCAAATCAAAACCACATTGAGACACCACTATACACCCACTAGGAAAACTATAATGAAAAAGACAGATAATGCAAATGATAAAGATATGGAAAAACTGGAAACTTCATACATTACTGGTGGTAATTTAAAGTGTGGTTGAGCTATTTTGGAAAATACTTTGCCAATTTCTCAAATGTGAAACATGAAGTTGTATGATACAGTAATTCTGTTCCTGGGTATATACCCAAGAGAAATCAAAATATACATTCACACCAAAACTTGTGTGTGAATGTTCACAACAGCACTATTCAAAGTAGACAGAAAGTGGAAACAGCCCAAATGCCCTTAACTGATGAATGCATAAATAAGATATAGTTTACCTATACGCCATATTATTCATCAATAAAAGAAGGATGAAATGTTACTGATGCATCCGCAATATGGGTGGACCCTGAAAACATAGTGCGAAGTGAAAGAAACCAAAGAAGGCCACATAATGTATAATTCCATTTATGTGAAATGATGAGAATAAGCAAATCCAAAGCAATGGAAAGCAGATTAGTGGCTGTGTAAGGCTTGGGAAAGGGCAGGGGAGGGAGAGATGACGGCTAAAGTATGTGAGGCTTCTTCAGGGGGGGGTGATAAAAACATTAAATTGATTGTGGTGATTGCACAGTTCTGTGAACAACCTAAAAACCATTGAACTGTACACTCCAAATGTGTGAACTGTTGCGTATGTGCATTACATCTCAATAAAGGTGTTAAAAAATCTAATCCGTATAAACCAGTGAGATACTATGAGTTTTGATCTGTTTATAAAACTCATTTAAAATAGTAGCATTCAGGAAGTCAGGATGGCTCAGCTAGTTAAGCACTTGCTTTGTAGCCCCGGGGACTGAGGATCAAATCCCAGCCCTGGCCTATGTGGACCCATATGCTAAACTGAGGTGTACTTCCCATGCAGGAGGCCCTCAGTTCGGTTCTCATCCCCCAGTTGGGGCCCGGGCTTGAGGGGAGATGCCTCCCATGCGGGAGGCCCCCAGCCTAGTTCCTGCCCTGCACAGTCCCCACCCACCTGTGTGGAACAAAACCATGTCGAAAACTGATGACGTACAACTATGGAGACTGCTCTGGGCCTTTCCACTTCTCTCTGTCTCTCTCTGTCTCTGCCAAAAACAATAAAATAAATCTTAAAAAAAATAAAAATAGGGGAAGCCGGGATGACTCAGTGGGTTAAGCGCTCACTTTGCAGCCCCGGGGACCGAGGATCGAGTCCCATGTGGATCCATATGCTGAACTAGGGAGTCCCCGCCCATGTGGACCCATATGCTGAACTGGGGAGCGCCCCCAGTTCGGTTCTCACCGGGGTGAAGACCCCGGCCCAGTTCCTGCCCTGTGCAGCCCTAAGCCCACCTGTGGAATGAAACTATGTGGAAAAACCAATAATGTGCAACTATGGAGACTGCTCTGGGCCCTTCCCCTTCTCTCTGTCTCTCTCTGTATCTCTGTCTCTGTCAAAAACAATAAAAATAAATCTTAAAAAATAAATAAATAAATAAATAAAATAGTAGCATTTATCAACATGATCACTATTGACATTTTGGACTAAATCATTATCTATTTGTTGTTGGCGGGGTGGGGGCCTCTGTCCTGTCTGTTGTGAGATGTTTAACTGCATCTTGGCCTCTACCCACTAGATGCCAGTAGCGTCCCTTCCCGCGGTTATGACAACCAAAACTATTTCTAGACATTGACAAAAGTCCCTTGAGGGCAAAATAGCTCCTGGCTGAGAACCGCTGTACGTAGCGTTTAATAGCAGTTAATTAGACAAAGTATGACGGCTTCAGCTTTTATTAAGACTTTGTATTTTTAGAAGCTTAAACACTTGCCCCACATTCTGCACAATGAAACAAAAGAATAAACTGTGTTTGTTCCTTTCGGTTTACATTCAGGAGCTCAAGGGGAACCCAGTTCGGAACGTGGCCAAGGTACAATTATAACTTGCTATGGATTAGGGCCTGCGCTAGGTCTCTATTTAAGGACGATATTTGGGATCATAGCTTTAGGGAGTATCCAATAAAACATTAAATTTGCTTGCTACTCATTTAGTAGAGAGTCCTCCTAAATAAAAAAATATATATATTTAGAGATGTAAAAAATGCATTAATCTTTTACCAATGTTGGATTGGTACTAGAAGGAATATCATTAATACCTATGCCAAGTAAGAAAAATATTAAGCAGAATTCCATGAGGATTTTAAACAAAAATGTTTCACTTGATTTGTTGTTTTTGCTAACTTAGCCACTGAACTGTTCAATCTGAATTCAAGAAGTTCAACAAAAACACCCAGGACTAGCAAACACAGAAGTTGATTTCCAAGTAAAGCAAGAAGGCATGTCATTTATTCTACCATTCTTTAACACAAAAGCAAAAAAGTATCGAATGAGAAAAATTAACCATGTTGAATCCCCAGGAGAAACCAGAATCAGAACTGTGAGCCCTGGGGTGGGGGGGGGAATCAGAAAAATGTGACAAGAGGGTGTGAATTGGTTACTGATAAAGGAAACGTGTCACTTTCTCTCACAGAGTTGCCGCAGTGAGATAATACAAGGAAAGCCACAATCCAGTGTAATGAGGAAGCACCTCAGTTTTACACTCACCAACACATTACTCATCACTCATTTATATGATGAAAATTGATTGTTTCACATTGACTACCTTTACATCCACAACAAAATAGCCCTCCCAATACTGAGCTTGCATGCTAATGAAATATCCCAGAGTGCCCTCTGGAGCAGTGGTCCCCAACCTTTTTGGTACCAGGGACCGGTTTTGTGGAAGACAATTTTTCCATAGATCTGGGGTGAGGAGATGGTTTTGAGATGATTCATGCACTAGATACAGTTTGTCACTTGCTACTACAGGGTTTTGATGTGAGTCTGCAAGCAATTGATGTATGATGGTCTCTGTGCAGTCAAACCTCTCTGCTCATGTGCATCTGTATTGGCAGCCGCTCCCCAGCACTAGCATCACCGCCTCAGCTCCACCTCAGATCATCAGGCATCAGATTCTCATGAGAAGCCACAACCTAGATCCCTCGCATGTGCAGATCACAATAGGGTTTGGGCTCCCATAAGAATCGAATGCCATCACTGATTTGTCAGGAGGCAGAGCTCAGGCGGTCATGTGAGCAATGGGAGCAGCTGTAAATACAGATGAAGCTTTGCTCTCCTGCTGCTCACCTCCTGCTGTACGGCCTAGTTCCCAACAGGTCCTGTGGTCCCGGGGGGTTGGGGATCCCTGGTCTAGAGCATCTATAAAGGACAATGGGAGGATGGGAAGGATGGGAGAAAGGTGGCCTGATTTGTCTTCTGCGTCTCCGCGTTGCCCCTGGGTTAGCCAGACCACAGCCAGCATTTTACAGCTCCTTTGTGTTTCATAGAGCTTTCTGGCCTCACTCAACGCTTATTCTTCCTTTCCAATCGGTCCACTTCTAAGAGACGGAGGCCCTTGAAGTCATCTTCCTGTCCCTCCCCTTACACTCACACCCTGATCTGAATATTTTGTCTCACTTTTTTTTTTTATCTTGTTTTTCGTTTTCTTTCTTTCTTTTTCTTTCCTTTATTTATTTAGTTTACCTTCTGTCACTCATTCCTACTCTGGAATTCTTCATCTTGAAGTTCTGCCCTATCTTTCCTGCCGAGCCTCCAGTCCCACAACCTGGCCGTGGGTGAACGAGAACAGGAGGTCTCTAGCCACCAAGTTGTCTGTGGGGAGGAGCCAGGCTGGAGCCTCCTTTGCTCTAGCACTTACCACTCAGACTCATCTACAGGAGGCACCAGGCCGTGGATTTTAAAGACTGCTCTTCTCTGCCCATGCTCGTGTCTCACAAGAAATTCCTTCCACGTCCTCAGCATGCACAGGAATTGGAAAGCCCTTGTCTTCGCACAACCCAGCACACAGGGCAGTCAAGAGAGGGACTCTCTCTCCCTCAACAGTGGGGTTGTCAGGTCAGAAGGGCCTGGGGCTCCCTTCCTGACGACGAAAGTCCACGTTGTCGCAAAACTGACCACGGTTTACTTTTGGGTTGGGGTTTTTGTTTTGCAGGGAGTCTCAGGGGTGTTGGGAGGGTGTGTCATTTCTAATCAACCTGGTTAAGCAAAAGAAACCATATTTTACCTTCTAAGAAGGAACCACCTGGTGAAAATGTTCCATAAATGCCAACTGCCCCCAACCCATCCTCCCGCTTGCCTGTGGCTATTTCCCCCCATTTCTCCTTCCTGCTCTGCTGCTGAGAACCACTCCCCCTCTTTGGAGGAAGTTAAACAAAACTATTCTAGAGTTGCGTTGGCAGAAGACATTTTCCTGTATTGTTTGGGGCAGATTAAGGTACATCAGCTTTCCTGGCCGACTCAAGCTTCACACAGTTCCTGCGCTGCATCAAAACTCTCCCTGCAATGACCAATGACTCTTCTTGTCTCTTCTCATTCCCGAATCTGCAGGGAGCATTCTAGCCCTTCTTCCCTGCAGGCCAGTTATGCTGACGCCACCTTCTGGGTGTTGGTGGAGCTGCAGTTGCTGCTGCCAGTCACTGTGTCATCATCCTGTGCTCAAGACTCCCAAGAAAACAGAGGCCTGGGCATGGACGACTTTGAGAAACACAAATGTGTGTGTGTGTGTATCCATGATTTAGAACATCAACAGGTCCCTGGAGGCGTCCATTTTATTTTTAGAAGTATTTTTTAGAAGAGGATACGTCTCATATTTTAACTTTCCAGCTCTGCTTTATGTTGAATCTAAGGAAACACCCTCTGAGATCAGTTTGAATAATAGGGTGTAAACACTGGTCTTAAAGTGGCTGGGGCTGGGGAGGGCCGGGATGGCTCAGTGGGTTAAGCACTCACTTTGCACGCCAGGGACCAGGGATCGAATCCCGGTCCCAGCCCATGCGGACCCATATGCTGAACTGGGAGCTCCCCCAGCTCAGTTCTCTCTCTGTCTCTGTATCTCTCTCTCTGTCTGTCTCTCTCTCTCTGTCAAAAATAAATAAATTAATTAATTAAAATATATTAAAAAAAAAGAAAAGTGTCCGGGTTTGTGGCCAGCGTTGTGACAGCTTGGATAACCTGAAGAGCCTCATGCCACATATATTTAAAAATACCACATAACGTTTTTAAAAAAAACGCATTAATGAGATTTCAGTAGAGGTGCCAGAAACACATGACTTGATGGTAAAGCAGATGGGAGTGGAGGCTTTGGGTTTGGAAAAGTAGAAGCCTAAGTTTTCAACGCTCATGCAGGGGCAGGAGTTGAGGTCTTGGAACCAGACCAGGCAAGAGTGAGACCAAGGATTGAATCCTGGCCTTGGCTTGTTGGGGACCCATACACTGAACTGGGATGTGACCCCCAGTTTGGTTGTCACTAGGGCAAGCTTCCCGGTTTGGTTCTTGCCCACCCCTCTCCCCACCCCTCATTTGGCCCCTGGCTCAAGGGGGTGGGCCTCCCATGCAGGACACCCCCAGCCAGGTTCTGCCCTGTGTGGCCCCCGCCCACCTGTGTGGAACGAAACCATGTCAAAAACTGATGATGTACAACTATGGAGACTGCTCTGGGCCCTCCCCCTTCTCTCTGTCTCTCTCTCTCTCCATCAAAAACAAAATAAATCTTTAAATTAAAACCACCTGGTACCTGGGTCACTCAGCTAAGGCCTGAATGAAAGGCACAACTTCAGGGTGGGCCTTCACTGGTACTCTGTCAGCCCTGCCCTAATTGAACAGAACGGGGCACGGCCCACATACTGATCTTTGTTCACAGCCCATTTATACTAAGTGCACAAGTGTCATACCCTCTCCGAGAATGCACTCAACAGATGACGACTCCAGGAAAAACAGGCCTTCCCCAGTGCCCTGTCCAGACTCCTCTTAGCCTCCTTTGGTGACCGTCACTGAATCAGCCCAGGGATCATTAAGTATATCCTCTGTGCTCACGACAAGGTTCCCAGATGCCTTTACTGAGGATACACATGATCAGTTCTCAAACTCTAATGTTAACTAAAAAAAGTGTGGCCCTTTGATTTGATTTTTTTCCCTGTAAATTGATACATTTATTTCTGGTTGAAGGAGCACCTCAGACCAACTCTAGAGTTGAACTGGAGATTAATTTTTCTTTAGGGAATCCACTCTCTCCAAGCCGTATTTCAAAGATGTTATCCAAAATTCTTACGCATGTAGTAAATAGAACGATTAAATGGCATAAAACTAAAATTTCAAAGAGTACAGGAAAATAGCTTTTATTTTTTGTATAGCTAAGAATATTTTATTCATTTTTTTCCTATTCTTTATATATTTTATAATTTTACATTTTACGTCTTGCTCTGTATATTATTTCTTTACCTATAATAACATTTGCATTTTATAGTTACATATTCTGTATATTTTAGATTAGAACAAATCTGGGTATGTTTTAGAGTACAGTGCAAAACTAAAATATTTTAGAAAAAACTCTAGATGTCAAAAGAATATTACGTTGGCATTGGGTTACCCACTCAGATCTAACCATATAAAAATATGACTACATTAAGTGGAAAAGCAAAGCATAGGACAGCTATGAATAGAGCATCAGTACAATTTGTAAAGAACAAAAATAATATATATGCATCAAAAAACTTATCTTTGATGGTAGAATTGGGTGGTTTCTATTTTCTTCTACATGCCGTATTTTTATTTTTCATATTTTCTACAAAGGACTTGTGTATGACCTACATAATCAGAAATTATATATATAATATTCCATGCCGTTTTCTCTTTACTTAATTGTGTGTGTCAATCTATTTTCTACATGATGTGCTAAGCTCCTGCTCAAACCATAAACAAAGCTTTTTCGGCTGCAACAACCCCTATTGGGCAAGGGAACACCCTTTTGCATCTTCAGATCTGGTATTGCATTCTGCCTTATGATCTGGGCCTCCCATTCTGTTTGCATTGCTCCCAGCAGCCACTCCTCCAAGCTAAAAGCACAGTCATGTATGGGGGCTCTTTCATCATGTGAGTTCTAAGGAACTTTTGAGACCGTCTCAGAAATATTTGCTCTAGTGTCTTGAAATCACGAAGGCTTTGATCCCTTTTAAAGCATTCTATTATACATTGTGGGGACAGGACGGCAGACTTTCAGGACGTCTCACTTGGCAAGGCAGAAAATGTGAGCACACCCAGAGGGTGAAGAGTAGTTAGTTCATTGCAACCCTTCAAATTCTGGTACTCGTTTATCATGCCAGGTGCCAGGTCCTGATTCTCTGCACCAGGGAACATGCTAGAAGCAGCGGCGGTGGCCATATCTGAGGTGTTACAGGTATTTCCTATTTTAGGAACGATGGTTAAAATCAACAAGAAAAACACATGCCTTGTTTGACTTCCTCTTGAGACTTTCATTATGAGTGTTTATTCTTGGACGGCTGGGATGAAGTGAAAAGGTATTTCAGATGTTGGCCGGGGCCGGATGCCGAGATGTTGGCTTTCAGCTTGTGATGAAATTATAAAAAGCTCACTTGGGGAAGAGCTGTTTAATCCCTCCTCATTCGTGTTCTTGCTAACTAAAAGCAGGCTCCCTATTGACATTTGTGAGTCATGCTTTGGTAGTCTTTTCTCTCTCAAAATTCTTTAAAGGTGATTGTTTTCAATAAATCTTTACAGTTTTCTATGAGAGAAATCAGGATCTCTTCCCATTTGGAGGAGGTGGGTCCAAACACAATAGGGGAGTGAGTTTCCAGGAGGCAAAGCGTGTTCGAAGCTGACAACTTAGAGGACAGACCTCTTCTCTCTGCAGACACCAATGTGTGTCACTGCACACACACCCCATCCCAGAGCAGGATGAGCACATTGACCCAAAGGTCACTGTGATGTCAGCATAGCTGTGGTCATCTGGGACCAATACTGTCCCCAAATCAGAGTCTCCCAAGACAGGGGAGGATTCTAGCTGCGACCGAATATCTATTCTATGAAAAGCTTCGTGCTTCGTGCAGGGTCATTTCTTCAGTGCACTCAACATGACTTTGCAGTTGACATTACAGGTGAGTAAACTGAGGCTCTGAGAGGTTAAGGCAAACTCCAAGTCATGTCGGCAGGTGGCCCAAGTCAAGTTCAACCTAGGGTTGTCCTGAGCCGGAGGTATTTTCCACATACCACACTACCTTGATTTTATTTTTCTTTTTAACCTTGCCTTTTAAATAGAAAGAAAAGGAAACCAAGAGAAGAATAACCAGCCAAGAGAGAAGCTAATTGCCAGGACAGTTCATTGGTTTTGATTTATGTAAAGACAAATTCCGAAGCTTCCTCTCTGCCCTTTCAAAGCTAAGAGTCTTCATCAAGGGTTTGAGTGGCTTGACCACAGCTGTGCCCAAGTCGTGCACACACAGCACCCAAATCAGCGCCCTGGGACTGCTTCCTTGTCTACACGTGAGAATACCCCATCCACACCTCATGTTGCAACATTCTCTGGAGACCAGACCTGGAACGGAGATTTGTTGATTACCAAGTACCAGAGTTATTATTATCATCACTACTGTTTTTACAAAATCTGGCCTTTGAATAGGTGCAGCAAGAAAGGCAGCCAGAAATTTCTTCTACATGACTTGAAAGGGAAGGAAATCATTAATTTAGTTCCTCCAGGCAAGTAGTCCCAATTGATCAAGAGTCAAAATATACAGTCTGGATTTTTTCAGTTGATCAAATATGCAAGGAATTACTGTTTTCTTTATCTGAGCGCCAAAATAACTGGACTGGAGCCGAACAGAAGGGTCCGTGGTTGTGAGTTACTGGAGGAGTCACAGTCCTCCGTGAAGAACAGACAACCTGGGAGTGGGCACCCACCTTACCCTTCTGGCCAGATCACAGCTCGATACCACGAGAGCCACAGAACCTTCCATTTTCCAGGAGAGAGGCTTTCCTGCTGGGCCGCGCTGTCCTGACACACACCTCTCTCTCACACACACACACACACCCTCCCTTCCAGCACGCTCCCGGCCAGGTCCCCACTGTCTTCTCTGGGAGCCACCACCATGCAGCCTGGCACCTCAGAAGCACCCACTAAAGAGAGTGGATCACTGCTCTTAGCTCACTTGGAGGAGCGAGAGGCTGATTCATTGTTTAACACGTGAGAATCCTGGTTTACACGTGATGAGAATCATTACTTAACATGCGACAACGCACGCAGGGGCTGGTGGGTGTACACCCTGTGTGGTGTCACGGCACAGAAAGGCCACTCCCAGGAAAGCCCCTTTGCGGGCCCCTGTGGCAGTGAAAGCAGCCGATGCTCACCACCGGGGGCTACCTCTGTGCTAGAGAGGCTTGTCTTCCAGGTCAGCACGAAGTCCAGTCCCCACCGACCTCTTCAGATCGGCCCCTGGGGGAAGCCTGAGGCTGCTGCCGCTGTCAAAAGACACAACTCTTGTTACAGGGATCATAGATGGATCCATCAGGCTGAGGGTGAGCACTGGGCATGACTCTGAGCAGTCACACTCTCTGAGCTTCAAAAGCGAGACAGTGCGGTGAAAAGGCCAGAAACAGCCTTGGAGCGTCCCTTCCCAGCTCTGGTCAGAACATCCGCCAATTAAAAGGCAATTGCTGGCTGAAAGCGTGATTCCGGTCATCACTTTTCAAAGTTCTCATCTATTTCCAGGAAAATTTTTCTTAAAGCACCTTGAGGAATTTTATTATAAGAAATAAAAATGGAAAGCCGGGATGGCTCAGTGGGTTAGGCGCTCACTTTGCAGACCCAGGGACCGAGGATCGAATCCCGGCCCCGGCCCGTGCGGACCCACATGCTGAGCTGGGGAGTGCCCCCAGTTTGGTTCTCACCAGGGTGAAGACCCTGACCCATTTCCTGCCCTGTGCAGCCCCGTGCCCACCTGTGGAATGAAACTATGTGAAAAAATTAATAATGTGCAACTATAGAGACTGTTCTGGGCCCTCCCCCTTCTCTCTGTCTCTGTCTCTGTATCTCTCTCTCTGTCAGAAACAATTAAAAAAAAAGAAAAAAGAAAAAAAAGAAATAAAAATAATTGAACTATGCCGTAGAGGGAGAAATAACACTATCTACCCTTCGGGCAATGAAAAAAAAGTCATTGCCCACAGCTTCATTTTTCAATGGCACTGTATGTTGTGCTTTCATGGTTGTTTGGGGTGTAAAAAACTGTCCTAATTTTAAGGCAGCTTCTTCCCATTGAGAAATGCAAAGATGAATTAAAAACAATTTTAGTTTTCTAATGATTTTCTTATGGTTTGATTCAGCCATCGAATGAAGGAGATTTTTAATTAAGGGGGCTATGTAATTCTTGTGTTAAAGCTTAACTTTGGTCATATTAACTTAATGACTATACATACTGATTAGTAAACAAAGTGACCCGACCAGTTGACAATGACGACAAGAACATGTACTTTATTTTGGAGCAGTTTATGATGATAGCAAAATGGAGGGAAAGGGTAGATTTCCCATACACACCCTGCCCCCCCCCCCACATGCAGAGCGACACACGTGTAACAGGCAATGGGTGTTGAGCCGTCCACAGGTCACATTGCTGGTCTCTCATGGTGGGTGCATTCTGTGGGTTTGGACAAACGTAGAATGACATGAACCATCATTATAGTGTCTCACAGACTAGTTCCCTCGCCTCCTTTGTGCTGGGTTCCCAGACGGACATTCTCAAACGTCACAACTGACCCAAACCCTGGGGGTTTGGTGGTCAGTCATCCAGCGTTTTCAAGCTGTCTATCGCCGAGAATAGTCTCAAGGCGGCCGAGGAGGACATATGGGAGGAATGGGGATGCTGTTCTGTCTGTGTCCACATTTATTATGCAGGAGATTTAAAATTCCAATCCGTCTCAGCTTTGCCTCCAGAACTCCGGGGCCTCAGTGTAACTGTTGCATTCAAAGCATGGAATGGTATTTTAGGCTATTTCTGAAACCTCCTGTAAAGCATAGGAAATGAGGTAGAGAAAAGTTGTGTTTGCTTTTTCGACGTGTCTGAGTGGCGCTTCCCAAATGTCATTGTCTCCCTCACTCCCCTCCCCTGAGCCAAGCTGAGAGGCCATTTCATGACTAACCTCAAGTAATCTGAGAGAATTAGGTCAATGCGGGGCCCAATCCAGGGGCCTAAGGGGGTTGAATTCAATTTCAAAAGTCTTTATGGATTCTGGAGTTATCAGACTCAGCCAACGCTTCTCAGGAGCAGGTAATGTCCCTGACGGGGCTTTGGGCCATGTCTGGAGACGTGTTTGGGCGTCACAGCTAAGGGGGTGCCTTCAGCATTAGTAGTGGAGGTAAAGCGATCTGCTAACAGCATACTGTGCACAGGAAAGCCCGAAGGCAAAGAATTTTATGGTCAAACATGTCAATAGTGGCTGAGACACGTTGGGCTAAAGCAAACCCTTGGGCCTATCCAACACTGTGTTACTGCTATCAAGTCACAGCTTATCCTGTGATGCCAAGACACGGGGAGACTGTTTCTAGAGTATGACACTTCTGCCCCTTCTCACGCCCCTTCCCCAAGGAGGAATAAGTGTCCCCTGCTCCCCAGTGTTGGCTGCCTGGGCCTGTCCGCCCTGTAGAAAACTCAAGAAAAGGCTGTGGCTTCCTCAAGACAGGGATCAAGACGTCCATCGATGTGATACGTAACGTATATTGTGTAGTCAGTGATGTGTCAGTTATGGAAGAGGGAGTGTGTTATTAATGTAGCACATCCAGGGTGCTAGTGTAGTATGCACTAGGGTATAAATGTAATGTAATACACAGTGCGCAGAAATGTAGTATGTTAATCATGTGTAATAATACGGCAGGTGTTAACTGAAATCTGCAATGTGCACCACTAAGATATGTAACATGCATTAGGATGATGTGTGTTATTAATGTAATATGAAATGCATTGATAATGTAATAGACGTTATCAAAGTAATGTGTCATGTGTGTTGATGTTAATGTGCCGCACATGATAATGTGATGGTAATGATACACGTCCCATGTATTAATATTAATGTACCATATAAAGTGCAATAACGTTGTATCATAGCATGTATTGTTAGTGAGATGTGTAATGCAAGTTGGATGCTATTAGAATTAGAACGACTGGGAGGACGTGCCCTGAGCTGGCCCCGGTCCTTTCTCCAAGGCTGAGCAGGGACAGTCACGGGTACGAGGTCTCAGGGAAAGGCCAGGACTTTCCATAGCCAGCGGGGAAGCCCGCAGGAACTGAAACAGATGCCAACCCCGCACACACGCACACACGCACACACCACTGTGTTTTTAAGGAACAATGACGTACAACTCACTCTGCTCTCTAACACTTCAATAAGAATTGTTTTTAAAGGCTTTCAAAATAATGAATATTTAAAGGACCTTTCAAAAGACTAGCCCTTCCAGCTGTCTTCTCAGGGCAGACGGAGAGATGCACGGTAGGTAACAGACCTACTACCTGCGTCTCCATTACCTGGATGTGCACATTCTTACCCTACACCAGGGCTCTCAGCCTCGGCACTGTGTTGTGGGGGCTGTCCTGTGCACTGTAGGAGGTTCAGTGGCATCTCTGGGCTCTACCCACTAGATGCCAGTAGTGCCCCCTCAGCTGGGACAACCAAACACATCTCTAGACAGTGTCAGGTGCCCCTGACAAGTGCAAAATCCCACACCGCCATGTGAGAAGCCCACTCTGCATCCTCAGGGCGAGCATGCCCCCTGCTTAGCAGCACAGACCCCAGAGCTAGATGGCCTCGGTTCCCCCCACATGGTGGCTTGTACCGTGGGCAAATCAACTTCTCCGTGCCTCGATGTACTCATCTGTAAAATGGGGATGACACCATCAGCTCCAACATCTTGTCTTTGCTCGGAGGTTTGCTACAGACTGTGGCACAAAGGATACGCTTAGCTCTAATTACTCTAAGTCCCCAAAGAAAGAGAAGGGAGAGTGAAGCAAGAGCGCCCTGCATCCCTAGGCCACCAAGCACGAAGACCATGAGAGCGACAGAATGCAGAGGTGGACGCATAGGGCTTCTTAGCCGGAAGCCCCTTGTGTCTGTCATCTAAAGGAGTTCATGCAGAAGGACACCTTACTTGAATTAGAATTCGATTTATGACAACACAAAGCATTTCAACATCAAGAGGCTGTCTATCAAATGACAAAAGCGTGCTGCTTGGCAAATAGCGGCTTGGGGTAAGTTAACTCTTTTGGTCATTCTTTGCAGTGACTGACGTGACGTTTATTCCAGGCTCCATCTTTCCCCAGACCCTCCCCCACCTCCGCTGGCCCAGGGGCCGTCACCTTGACCGATCACAGTGAGCAGAGTCAAGGAGTTGAAAGAACCACACGGACTGTGTAGCATGAAGGTTCACCATTTCAATTTCATGGGAAAATTGGAAAATTCTGATAATGTAAGAATGTGGGTTCTGTTTCAGGATCACAGCTTTCTTCTGTTAAGGGTGTCACTCTCGTGACTTTGCAAGGGGCAAGCACAGCCTTTCTTGGACTGAGTGACAAGGAAAGAATCCACCAACCTGAGAGGGTGAGTGGCAAGTCTCAGGATTTGGGCTTCTGTGACATGTTCAGGGTCCCTGGGTGCTGTCCCTGCTGCATACCACCACCACCCGCCCCCAAGAGCCTGGAGAAGAGGAAGCCAGGCCGCGAAGCCCTGAGGGGGAGTGAGGTGACAGAGTGCAAAGATGGCTTTTCTCACACGGAGCTCTTCCATTTCAGCGGGGACAAAATTACAGCACTCTACTACCAAGAGGAAGCAGGGTGTCGCAGTGTGTGTGCGCGCGTGTGTGCACGCGTGTGTGCGTGTGTGCGCATGCACACATGCGAGATTTTCTTTAAAAATCCAAGTTCCCCAATTAGTGGTAAGAAGTTTGACTTTTCCTCAAATATGCAATTTCTGGGAAGAACGAGGAGCTCGTTGAAGGTCAATGCCACCATCTGGCCGCCAACTGACCTGGCATGTAAAACTGACCAGGAATGCTGGTCCCTAATCCAATCGATCACTTTTGGCGTGCAGCTGAAAACGAATTAAAAGGAGCCAACATTTCTAATGGCTGCTAAACCTGTGGATGATCCTCTCTGAAACCTTTGTGACTCTATTCTTTCCATTTATCACCATCCTGCTCCCCAGGGTTTTGAAAGATGACCAGATGGGAAGCAGGCTGGAGCCACCAGGCAGGTGAGAAACAGGCGGCCCAGGAAGGAAAGAAACCAGAAAGCAGCGGCCAACGAGCCTTCCCATTCCCATGCCAGAGCCCAGGCGGGCTCCGGAGGACTGTCCCAACGCCGTGTCCCTGTCACTGTTATCAAAGACAAGGCACGTGTCACCTTTAGCTAGGGAGAAGCATGATGGAGGGGTGGAGGGAGGCCTACAAGGCAGAGCGTTCTTCTGTTGTAGCTCCTAGCATGGCCTGCAGGGGAATCGAGGTCCATACGCCTGTCCTTCCGACACCTGTGAGCCTGTCAGACAGTAAGTCCTTGGCATCCCGTTTCCATCTGTGTTCACGATCTACCTATTGTCTTTTGTCCATTCTACAGAGAGAAATAGGCTCTTCTGTGTCCCCACCCCTATTCCATTCATGACTCTCCTGACAATAAAGCTACAAATACGCACACAACCAGAGCAAGGCAAAACACAGATGTGCGATTGCGGGTTCTCGGCATCATTGGCTGACAGTGGCCTGAGAGGAAGCGTTTCACTCTCAGCGGGGGTGGGGGGACCTCGACAAAGTCTTCTGGACTTGATGTAATCACTCATGGAGAGCCCGTTGGGAAGAGCTGGCACAAGTGAAACAAGTCAGCCTCCTCCTCCTGCCCGGCAAGGCACCTACAGTAGGTCCCTTTTTTCTGCATGCAGCGCGCTCCCTATAAGAAAAAGACCCACCCCCAGGGTGTATTCCACAGGCAGGTTCTCTAGGGTTTGCTCACAATTTTGTCAAGTCCGTGATTGATGCCTCTCAATAAGGACGGAATTGGAGCATGGCGTAGAGGCCAGAAAGGAAATTTTCCAAGGAATACCTGCAAGTGTGTCCTGCCCGCAGCGCATGGGCCGCATGCGACCCGGGACGGCTCTGAATGTGGCCCAACACAAATTCACCAACTTTCCTAAAACAGGATAAAATTTTTTATAACCTTTTTTGTTTTCTTAGCTCATCAGCTATCGGTAGTGTTAGTGCATTTTCTGTGTGGCCCAAGACCATTCTTCTTCCTCTGATGTGACCCAGGGAAGCCAAAAGGTTGGACAGCCCTGTCAGAAGGTCTGTAATGTGTGGATTCACCATGGCACTGTTTGGGGGATGGCTTGCTCTCCTGATTTTGCTGACAGATGGGTGTTTCTCCAGGGAAGTACCCCCTGGGTGTCTTACTGCTTGCAAATTAGAGAATGTGGGTAAAGGAAAGATGAGCTGAGTTGAGGGTTCATCTACAGGTGGTTTCTGGAGGCAAAAACAGACACACAATGTTTAAAAACTGACTTCCAAGGTGGTGCTTCATTTCCATGTCCGTATGAGGTCACTGGAGTGACCTTGGAACCATCAGAGCTCACCTACTGTTTCCGTGGAGTTTGCCTGGAGAGGTCATTCAGTGTGGAAATGGTGTCAGAGCGACTATATTCTTTGTGTGGTGTCTTTGCTGCAAAAGACCCCCTCCCATGGCTACCCTGCACCCCTTTAGCTCCTTGGAACTATAGTCTGTTGTCACTGAGACACTGCCCATCCCAGTCACAGCCCTGCAATGCCAGCCTGCAGCTCTGAGCCCTTCAGCAAGGGTGATGAATACAAAGAATGCACTCTGGCAGATTGGGCTGGGCACTGTGTGCAATTCTGGGGTACAAAGAGTCTCAGGGTGAAGCGCTCCGGTCATTTGAGACTTAACAGTTGGATTTTATTTTTCATAGCAATAAGACCTTTCAAAGATTTTTCCAGAAGGTGGCAACTTGCTAAGACAAAGGTCACAGGGAGAGATCATTAATGTCAGTAGAGGTAGAATCATTATCTTCTAGAGCAGTGGTTCTTAAATTTTAAGAATCTCAAATACCCATGAATTTGTTGCCTATTCCTGGAGTTTACTGCATTAGCTCTGAGCTACAGCCCAGAACCTGGAACGCCGACAACCTAGGCATTCTGGAGCCGGGGATGCCTGGTCATACTGGAAGGGGTTTGATCAAAGCCCAGCAAAGCCTACAGACTCCATCACCTCCCAGTGCTGGGGAGCGTCATGGTTTCCCCTCTGGGAAACAATGTTCATCCCTTGGCCATATCCCATGTCCTGGGCTAAGCACATAAGTTGACCACATTTCTCCTGATCTTCCCACTTGCTGTGGATCCCAGAAGCCCATTAAAGCTCACAGTTCCTAAGATGTAATTACTTTCAGATACAATGACAGGTTAATTCTGATAGGAAAAGCCTTATGGTTTCCTAGACATTGCCGGAAGACATTACACTAACTGTGTCCATTTATCAGCCAGGTTTAAAAGGCCTGACATGAACTGGATTAGCTCAGAAAGTCTGAAACATTTTAAGGAGAAGCTTCTTCTTTCATCCACACTTTAATAATATTGTCTGTTTTAATGGGAGTATCCATACAGAAGAAGATGGATTGAAAGTAAAAGTGGCTGAATTCAAAAAAGGAGGCACATCTGTAACAGCTGGCAGGTCACAGGAGGGTCTAAGAAAATTTCCTTCAAAAGACATGAAGTGTAACCGCCTTCCGCAGCAGAAATAGTGGGTAATGTTCTGCATCAGCCATTCCCAAACTTCGCTCCAAGAGAATAAACGAGTTATGGTATTCTTGCAGGGCCATGGATGGAGTCCCCTAAATGCAACCCTTCTTTCCCATGTAACTGGTGCCCCCTAGTGGCGGAGAGGATCTTCCCTTATCCAGGAGGTGACTGGTCTCAGCAACAGACCCAATCGTCCAACGGTGGACCCTTGAATTCAGGTTTTCAAGTTATGCCCTCGATTGCTTGTGAGACCACCTGAGACTGGGAGTGGAAGAAACTTCACTGACTTGTGGACATACTATGTGCTAAGCATTTCCTGTGGATTGGCTCATTAAGTTCTTAAAAATGAACGAGAGAGCTGCTTTGACTAACCCTCCTACTATTGGGTAGTTGAAGCACAGTGAGGTCCCGGGTCTGAAGTCCCAGTTACTACTGGTAACTGGCAAAGCCAGGTCATCCAAACGCTACAGCTCCTATGTCCCCAGTGCACTATAAGGCTTGCTGCTGCTAGGGCATCGTGGGAAAGAAGAGGGGCTGCACCCCTTTATCAAAGGCTCCAGTGCTTTTCGGCCCCTTCCTGGAATGAGCTGTACCTGTGAGGAGAAAATGCTTAGGGCTCAGTGTCCCTCTGGGAAAATACTCTGGCAGCGTTTTCTTCTTAATAGCTGCTGACTTGGCCATCAAGATTGTTTTTCCCTCTTTCTAGAAAAAAAATTTGACCCACAGAGTTATTTTTCTCGCTTCTTTTTCCTCCCACACTGCTGGTCACCTACGGTGAGGTATTCCCACCGTAACCCCTTCGATAGTCTATGTCTACGTGGCAATAGATCCTCTCACTGGAACTTACCTCCGGTCTCTCCTGTGAGTGATGGAGGTCTTCCATCGGCCTGAATGTTGTTGGACCTCAGTCGCTGGTTTACAATTAGAGCACATTGGGAATCTGAGAAGATGCTCCAGTTAACCCATCCTGAGAGAGAGGGTGAGGACCAAGATGTTCCATTCAATAGTGTAAAACCCAGAGAGTAAGTAGCTGGAGAAGCTTAAACCATGAGAACAAGTAACGCCACATAACCTCCTTAAAAGGGGTTGGTTCTACAGTCAACATAAACCTACTTCCAGGAGTAAATTTAGTTTCAGAGGGAAAACTCTGCAAAGTGAACCAGCATCACTACATTTGATGAGATCAGTGTATCTGAGGCTGATGGCATCTTGGCACTTGTGCTGCCCTCTGCCTTGGAGGATGCCAGAGAAAGCTGGCTGAGTTTACCTCCTCCAGGATGGGCAGGGGCACACAGGCTGAGAGCAGGTAGGCACCACAGGTCCCAGAGTCCCTGAGAGCAAGCACCAGAGAGCGGTCCACCATAGGAAGCGACAAAGAAAGTACACACATCGCAGAGCTTTCTGGCAGCACCAGGCATGACTCCGCAGAAAGATCTATGGCACCTCAGCACAGACCAACCTGCTCAAAAACCATGGCTTCCAGGGAGGCTGGAGCCAAGCAAGGGTTCAAGTGTGTTCTAATGTGTACATCAGAGCAGGGACACCTACACAGGAAAGACTGGTCTTTCGTTCAGTCCTGTCTGTTGGGAGTTCAGAGGAAGCAACCGTCATCCCACACCGACAATGAGGCACTGCAGAGCAAGCCGGGCTGCGAACCCCAAACTGGAGGCGCTCTCACTGACTGACCAAAATCAAAACCAAATTCCAGACAGATTCCTAAGCTGCAGATAGACCGGCCATTAAAAATAAGACAGAACCTGCCACACCCACCAATGGATTTGTTAGATAGAACCAAAAGTCAAAGCTCTGTATTTCCCAAACCACTGGGCATGGAATAATACTGCAACCCTGAAATATTCCTAGGCCTGAGCAGGCAGTGGGACGAGCTCACTTGAAATAAGTACCGGCATACAGAAACTAAGTATATTTAGCCCAGAAAACTCTATCCTCCAAGAAACCTAAAGAATTATGATTGTTTTGCACACACAAAATGTCAGATACTGCTACTTGACAGAAAACAAAAGACATGAATTGGTTTGCTTTTTGCTGAGCTCTCCAATGTTTATACAGCCATCCTTTCTCTGAAGTCAGCGCATGCTCACTGACTCATACACTGATGCTTCCATACAAACGGCTGATGAATCAGGACTCTGAACCTCCTGGGGGGAATTGAATCAAAGAATTCAATAGCACATTGGTGAGGATTCACCAGAGAACGTGGCCATAATATTGACACTATGAAGTTAGTCCTGACAGGAATGTTTACCTCAAGTCTCAGTTTCAACCTTCTTCATCTAGAAGCATGTATTTCCCAACCACTATTTCCCCACCCCTATGCCCAGTTTTCTTGAGAGCACATGGAGCAAAACTGTTTCTGGAGATTCAGAAGAGATGGATTATCACTACAGAGCTGTGACAATTATTGTAATTTTTAAAGTCTGCTTGGTAGGCAGTATGGCCAATACTGTCTTTGTTTCAATAAGATGATGCAAATTAGATGCAGAATTGTTAAGCTTTTGAAAATGTCTAGCACACATAAAAGCTACCTGAACAATGGGATACTATAAGAATTTTTATAGATGGCAGCTTTGCAATTAAGTGTGCATTCACTAAATAGAGAAACAAATGAGACTGGGTTCTGAGGGAGTTGCCACAGCACGAACTGAATGGATTCCTACTGGGCTGGTACTTTAGTCCTTGGCATGGATCACTTCATTATTCCAAAAGAACTTCCTTGATTTTTAAGGTTTGTATAAAAAACAAAACAACATTGCTTTAGAGCAAATGATTCATGGATCCACTGATATGGGCAAAATAAGTCATATCACCCCATTCAAGAACCTAGAGTCTCCTAGGGTTAAAGCACCTATTGCTCACCCGGTAAAAGCAAAGACCCTCACTCAGGGCCCCCAACTGTAGCCCCTCTACTCCAGCTAGTCTCATTCTTTTGATATTGCTAAATGCTTTGTTGATTCTTTGTTCTGCATCATTACCAAGCCATACTTCCCTCTCCATGAAGAATACTTACCTGTCACTTGTTCAAAAATTCGTGTCCTTAACTTTCTTTAAGATCTGATAGAGGGGGAAGCCGGGATGGCTCAGTGGGTTACGTGCTCACTTCGCAGCTCTGGGAACCGAGGACTGAATCCCAGCCTGGCTGATGTGAACCCATATGCTGAACTGGGGTGAGCTTCCCACGTAGGAGGCCCCCAGTTCAGTTTCTGCCCCCTGGTTGGGGGTGGGCCTCCCATGCGGGAGGCCCCCAGCCCAGTTTCCGTCCTGCACGGCCCCGGCCCACCTGTGTGGAACGAAACCATGTTGAAAACTGATGATGCACAACTGTGGGGACGGCTCCGTGCCCTCCCCCTTTCCTCTGTCTCTCTCTGTCTCTGTCAAAAACAACAAAATAAATCTTTAAAAAAAAAAAAAGATATGATAGAAAAGAGGTTTCAAAACATTTTCCTCTTTTTTCTCCATTATAATTTTGCAATTCATTCTTTATTTACTGCCTGAAGCACTTACAGACATAATTTATAAAATATTTTGTTTCTGTTTTAATGGAAATTGCTCCTCAATTTTTGCACATGTGTATGCTTTAACTAACCCATAATTTCTATGAAAGCAAGTTCTGTGTCCTCCTTTGAATAAAAAGTCATAGTGTCAAGTATAATCTGGAACCAGAATGGAAATCCCTGCTATGGTCATCAATACCAGCCGAGTCTTAACTGTTTCATCCTCAAGCTGACCTTTCTAGGGCTTCTTCCTCCAGTTCATTCATATCTTCACTCAAAAAGCCCCACCTTTGGGGAAGCCAGGATGGCTCAGCAGGTTAAGCACTCGCTTTGCAGCACCGGGGACAGGGGATCGAATCCTGACCCCGGCCCTTGCGGACCCATATGCTGAACTGGGGAGTTCCCCCAGTTCAGTTCTCTGTGTGTGTGTGTGTCTCTGTATCTCTCTCTCTCTGTTTCAAAAACAATAAAAAATAAATAAATAAATAAATAATTTTTAAAAACTAATACATTAAAAAAAAAACAAAACCCACCTCAGATACCTTCCCACACCACCCCATCCAGAAAAGTTCTCACCACTCCTTTCCTACCGCTTTGCCCTACTTAGTTTTCTTCGTAATGTGCACTTGAAATTGTCTATTGATCTCATTGCTTTGAGATGATTCATGTCCTCCCCTATTCATGTTCACTCTAAGAGGGCTTGGTCTCCAGTTCACCACTGCGCCCCATTGCTTTCAATTGCACCAAGCAGCCACTCTATAAAAAGTGATTGAATGCATCGTTGGAACTCCTTCTGCCTCTTTTCAGAGACGTTGAACTTCTTAAGAAGCCCAGTCAGCTGATTTTCTCAAGATAGTCTCCCCCTAAGCTGGCCACACTCATAAGACTCCAGGAAAGTCAAAAAGAATATTCCCAAATTGCAAGTTTATTGAGGACACAGACCACTTACTTAAATATACCTAAACTCAATGGGGGTTCACCTGAAAATAAAGCAAATCCACTTTGTTTCTGAGCAACGTTTTCTCTGCGCATAGGTTCTTCAAAGTTACTTATAACACCCAAAGCGTGTCCATATATAACAGTCATACAATGGTAGACGCAGCCCACACTTCCCTGGAAGGAGCCCACCTAATGGATCCGTTCTTGACAAGTAACTGTGTATCATGTGTCACAAACATCAATGCTGCGTGCTACATGTGTTGTATAATGGGACATGGAAGGTCGACGGAGAACAGAGAGCCATGGAAACTTACAACTGAAATGAAATGATCTAACGGCCAGTGAAACTTATTTGGCTGCCAATGTTCTGCCTCGCAAATGGTTCTGAAGAGCCAAAATTAGCAGGCGAGACTTGAAAGGTGTGCAGCAAGAAGTTCAGACTAAAATCCAAAGGGCACGACCTCCATGACCTAGCAAGTAATGGAATATTTGCATTTTAACGATTCTCCACCATTGCTTCCATACAAAAGCTTCTGGATATCAGCCGAAATGCTAAACTGTGTCTATCTGCTTGGATCCGGATGATCTCATAGCTCAAGGCTGTAATTATTGGAGGAGCAATACCGCATGACCTCCGCTAAGCCGAAAGGAGATGTTTCCTGCAGAAAAACATCAATCCAGTGTTGAAAGAAGTCTTTTGCTCTGAGTGAGAAAGCAACGTAAAGTTGAACACATAATATATAATATGAACTAATATGTGTATACATGAACACATAGGGCTGTCTGGGGAAAATCCAGCCATAAATGCCTCTATTTGTCATATTACATGCCTGGATACTTCCCAGACAGCCCTCATAAATATATTATATTGATAATAATAACTGTAGAAGCTATTAATTCTGTTCTTCAAGTATTTTATGCCCACTCCCCTTCTAGCCACATAGTTGGTTTTTTCGCTGTTCCCCTTAAGACCCCACTTAATTACTTATGTATTTCCAGCCCACAAGAGCAGTAGAAAGGGGCTGGGCAGGGATACTTACTATCCCAAGGAGCTGAGCACTAAAAGCTGAGACCCTCGGAGTCGAACCACAGTGCCCTGTGAGCTGAGCTGAGCCCTGAGTGAGTGTCGTGGTCCTCCTTTGAAGCAGAGCCCTGGCTTGGGCAGGGCCTGAGATCGATGGCTGCCCAGCAGGCCTTCAGACGGACGGGACCCAGGCTCTGCCTGAGTCATATGGCACGAACACCAACCCAAGCCCTGCTCCACGTGTGGAGTCTGATAAAACCCACATCAACCCTCCAGGCCCCTGGACAAGTGGAGGAGGGCAGAACCTCAAGGGGGAGAGAGGAGACTTTCAGACAAGACGGCCCTTGAAGGCAGAAGTCATTTTCAGTTGGGAAAGAAAGTGAAAGAGATATGATGTGTTTGTACCTGAGCTTTGGGGAGACTTCACTGGGCTATGAAAACACTAAGTGACACGCTGGGGATGGAGGTGTCCTCCTGTGGCCCACCATGCCCTGGGGGTAAAACCTGTTCATCTCCATGACCCCATTCTGACATCCTCGGATCATTAAGAAAGACAGAGCCTCAGGCAGGCTTAGGCAGATTCACAGAGAGTCTGTGCGTTCACGCGGCCGGGCCCTGTCTGTCCAGGGCTCCTGCAGCTGCAGACCGGAGCTGGCTGGCGGGGAGGCCGTGGCAACAACGTGGGTGGACCTAGGGGGTGTTGTACTAAGTGAAATAAGTCAGAGAAAGACAAACACCATCTGATTTTCCTTACATCTGAAATCTAAAGAACAAAACAGAAACAAACTCATAGATACAGAGAGCATTTTGAGGGTTACCAGATGGGAGGAGGGTTGAGGGGTTAGTGAAAAAGGGGACAGGATTAAGGAGTACACATTGACAGTTACAAAATAGTGATGAGGATGTAAATTACAGCATAGGGAATATAATCAATAGTATTGTAATAACTACGCATGGCGTCAGATGAGTATTAGACTTTTAAGCGAGATCCCTTCGTAAGTTAGGTAAATGTCTAACCACTATGGTGTATGTACCTCTGAAACTAATAGAATATTGCATGTCAACTGCAATTGAAAAATAAAAAAAAATTAATAAGCAAAAATAATAAACAAAACAGAAAGAAACTCGCAGATTCAGAGAACATTTTGGTGCTTGCCAGGTGGGGTGAGAGGGTTGTTAAGGGACAGGTGAATGGTAGGTACAAAAAAAAAGTCTTCCTGCTTGTTGAACAGAGTGCCCACATTTACATTTAGCAATGGGCCCCTCAGATGATGTAGCCAGCCCTAGGGAACGCCCCCCTAAAGAGTACCACCTAGGCTGACAGCCGCCCTGGGAGGTTGTCATGAGCACAGTAGAATGCCTTCATGTCGTCCTGATAGGCTGGCTGTTCAGAAAACCAGCCTCCGATAGAACTAGAATGAGCACACTGAACTCATTAAAAATTTAGCTCCTACCAGCTTTTGGGGGGGGGGGGGAATGAACCATCCTAATTCAATCGAAAATACCAGAACAAAAGGAAAATGAAAGGCTTTTTGTTTTCAAACCCTACCAGCTGGCTCTTCTCTCTTGTTTATCTTGGCATCTGATTCTTTATTTGGTAGCTAATTAATCTGGGTATTGATCCCTACTGTTAGACTTCTGAGGGCTGTAAAAAGCTGGTTTTGTTACAAGAGGCTAATTCTTCAGTGCCCACAGCCTGCTGGAAAGATCCAGAGCTGGCAGGAGGCAAAGGCTGTCTGCTCGCTCCAAGGGCAATGGTTCTGATACAAATGCCTTGAATCCAGACAAACAGCCTAGCCCTAGGCGAATCCCACCCAAACCTTTCTTCCTCTTAGACTTTGGCCCTAGAAATAGCAAACTGGGTCACTCTAGCCATCACTCATCGGGCTGAGGACAGACGTAGAGACTAAGTGTGTCCATAGCCCCCGCCCATCTCTTTTTAGGGTTCCTGCTTTTTGTTGTGAACTGACTCTAACGCCCGGGTCCCCCTGTCCTCAGATAATGCTGTTGGCTCTCTGACGCTCCCTTCCTGGGTGGGACAGCTCACTGCCTCCCCACCTGCTCTGCTCAAGCCGGGTCCTGCCACCTCAGAGCTCTGACCTCAGCCACTCGTCCTGGGACACCAGGAGGCGAATCGCACAGCTGTTGCTGCTGCAATGGCAATCAAGGACCGCTGCATCAGCCTACTTACTCCACTGATTTCTTAGGTGAAATAAAACTATGAAAATTAAAGTTCTTTATGAAGATAGACCATCAGAAACCACGAAGAACAAGAAGGACCACGAGTTAAGGGAAATCAGCATCTGCATGGAGCTTAGACAGTCGGGAAAGGCTGGGGAAGGCTTTGAAGTGGGCACTCGCCTGACTGAGAGTCGGGACCGGTCACCGCGTGGCCGGGCTCCGCCTGTCCTGGTCTCTGAGCTGTTTTATAGCTCCATAAGCCACAGGAACCCAACTGTGCTGTGACAGAGTCTCGTCCACTCAAACGCAAATGAACTATCCCCAGTCAGACGCAGCTGATTATTGCGCTGGAAATATTAACCAGTTCGCTTTTATTTGGTTTATTCGGATTTTCTATTTCTTCTTGAGTCATCTTTGTTAAATTATAATTTCTAGAAAATTGCTAATCTAAGATTCAAGTTTATCTGTATTGTGTCCCCTTGTGATATTAAAAATACTTATTGTATCTTATAGTTATGTAGCCTTTTTCACTCATAATGTTGTTTCTTTCTGTCCTCACTATTATTTTTCTGGGATAATCTCACTCAGGATTTGTCTAATTTATTCATCTTTAAAAAAAAAACAAAAAACAACTAGGCTTCTGTTTTCTTGTTCTTCTGCCTAATTTTTATTTGCCTTCTTGCATTAATCTGAGGTTGTTTGTATCTTGTCCATGACACAGAATATAAGAGAGTAGCTCTATATTCCTTAAAATGTTTTCTACCAGAAAACATTTTATACAGACAGGATATAAGCTCAAGGTCAATAAATATTTATGAAAGGACTCTTTCCTTTTTGAATAATATTAGAGTACCGTTTGATGAAAATTATATATTCAGCAAGTCATGGTTTCAATAGGGCAAGGATTACACTAGAAATGTCACATGCAACAAGATAAATAGTAAAAGCAGTATTGGGTATTGTAGGAAACCATAAGCACATATACATTCTAAAAATGTAAGTACTCAGTCTCCAAATTCATTTATTCAACATTCATACCTCAAGTATTTACAAAGTCCTGTCAACATACAGAAGGTTCAATGGTAAATAACACCAGATCATCTCCACTATCGTCAAGTTTGCATTTAGTAAGGAAGACAAATAATAAATAGAAAAATTTAAAAAGTGTAATATAATTTCAGGTGAGAATGGTGCTTTGAAGAAATTAAATCAGGGTAAAAGGACATAGGTAAATTGTTTTAAATTCTATCCTGATATAGATGGATATCTAGTAATGAATATACTTTTATATATTTTATAAACTTTCTAGAGCAGGTCTAGGCAGAGTCGGTGAATAGAGTAGTAGTGGAGAAGATGTTTGAAATAATAATAAAAGTATATAAATGTTTTATAGACTAAGTTAGCTATATAAGACCAATAGACTTCTCCACTTGATGTTAAGAAGCCAAAGTAGACATCCTTACTGAAGAGCGGCCACTTTATCTACTTTGTAAAACATGTTGAGGATTTCAGCTAAATACCTGAAGTTATTATGAGTTAAAAAGAAGGGCTGTGGAAACATAATCATCATTCATGTAATGCCAACTTCAATGGCCATGTGATAGTTCCATCCATTGCACATGTCTCTATCCCTGTGAGAACAACAGTTTGGTCACTTGATGTTTCCATTCACTGTGCATGTCTCTATCCCTCCCGTGAGAACAATAGCTTACGTTTCTCTCGGTTTACTCTGCACCCAGCACTTCTTCAGCAATCTCACTGAGTCTCCCAACCACTCCACCAAGTAAGGACTGTTTCACCCTATTTCACAAGTGGACGTTCAGGGCCTGAGCCAAGGTCAACAGCTGGCAGTCAGGGCAGGGGCGGGCTTTACACTCTCCCTCCAAAGCAGAACCTGAACTCCTACCACCTCCTGCACTATCTCCCCATGCTCTCAGTTTCAAGAGAGAGAAAAAAAAATGTGTTGTTCTTTGTGGAATTTCTTCTTGGCAAGTTGATGCAAGTCTGAGCAGCAGGAGGAGAGTCTCTGAAGGTTTGCCCAGGGCAATGAAAAATTCTGTAAGGTCGTATTTGCCAAAAGCACTCTCGAGTAATGCTGACTTGCTCTATCTACATCTTTGTTCAGAGGCCCCAACAGAAGGGTGCCGGCTTTAGTCTTGCACTTTTTACTAAGATGGATTCCTACACTTTTTACTAAGCACAGCCTAGATAAGCCCACTTTACCCCCTCTCCTCATCACCTCTCTTCTGATTTTGTCAGAAAGATATTTTCTGAAGGCAGTGGTGATGTCTGTACGTGTGCTGATTAAATAGATAATACACAAAATGCACCCTTCTACTTAAACTTTGTCCTTATGAATATGAACACATGAATATGTGTGTTCATGGTTTCAAAACACATTGGGCCTATATGCTCCACTTTTCTTGAGAGGTATTAAGCATGATATCAACTGAAGAAACAATGTTGAAGACAGAAGGTATTACCAGTTAGTTTAATTAAATAATTGGAACAAGCTTTTCTAAAATTATGTGGGTAATTTAAGACAGGTCTCCAAATCAGTCAATTAGTGGTCCTAATTAGTTCACCAACTTCGATTGCAAATGTCAGTCCCTGAGCTATTATCACTTATTTGTGACCTCAACTCAAACTCAGTGGCAGGAAAACCAAGCTGATGTCCATACTAGAAGTAAAGAACATGAGATATGTTTTCAGAAATCATGTACTTTTGTCTGAGTTACAAAGTTTAGTGACTACATTGAGCTTAAAGCATAATAGGAATTCCTCCTCTAAAGCCTAAGAGATGAGATGCAAAGAAGAAAAGGACTAAAAATTAAGAGAGAAGCCTAAGCTTGCCAATAAAACATTGACTACTCGTCCTCAAGTCATCTAACTTTCATATATATCTGTTTAGGCCATGCGTCTCTCAAAAGAACAAGGGCATCAATGGAATGACGGATGGATGGATGGGTGGATGGATGGATGGATGGAATGATGGATGGATGATGGATTCATGGATGGATGGACAAACAGACTAAAAATAGGTGAATGAATGAGTTAATAATTTAGAACAAATGATTGATTTTAAATCATTGAAGAATGAATGAATAATTTTTGCCAGTTTTTTAATCCTGTATACCTCTAAAGATTTGAATGTATTTTCTGAGTGTCTACCTGAACCTGATTGTGAATTATACATACAAAAAAGATGAAATACTCTCTATTCACAGGAATCTATAGTCCAGAGAGAGAGGCAAATTATACCACATAAACAAAACCATAAAAATGAAAATCTAGTGAAAATTATGGGCTATAGACTTTGAGTGCTGTAGGCCTGCAGGGAATGAAGTCTTTCCTCAAAATCAATCTACTTGCTACTTTACTCCTGATCCAGAAGCACAAGGAGAAGGTAGAGAACATTAGAACCCAAGTAAATGGGCCAGACCCTCAAAACATAAGGTGAGTTGCAGTCAGAATGAGGTTGGCGGGGGAGCTCAGAACGTTGAGCCCTTTCTGGGGGCCATTCCTGTACGTATGCATTCATCCACACTGTCCTAACAATCATTCAAGAGTGACCCCTGAGGTGGTTATTTTATGTGTCAATTTAGCACAACTTTCTTCTACACAGTTACTTAATCCAATGCTATTCTAAGTGTTACTATAAAGGAATTTTTTAGATGCAGTTTATACCTACAATCACTTGACTTTACACAAAGAAGATTATCCTCAGTAACATGGATGGGCCTTCTGCAATCAGGTGAAGGCCTTCAGAGCAAAAACAAAACTTTCCCAAAGAAGAAACTCTGTCTCAAGACTGCAGCATTAACTCCTGCCTGGTTTTCTGGTCTGTCAGCCTGACCTACAGACTTTGGACTTCTAGGCCCACATTGTATGAACCAATCCCTCCATGTTACCTCTTTAAAATATTTAAAAATAAAAATTCAAAACTATCTAACTGACTATCATCTATCTATTATCTATCATCTCTCTGTCTATCCATCATCTATTTATCTATCTATCTATCTATCTATCTATCTATCTATCTATCTATCATCTATCTATTGTCTATCTATCAATCATCTACCTATCATCTATCTGTCTACCATCTATCATCTATCAATCCATCCATCTACTATATAGTATCTGTCTACCTATCTATTTATCTATCAATCATCTACCTATCATCTACCTGTCTACCATCAATCGTCTGTCAATCATCTTTCTATCCATCCATCTACTATCTATCATCTATCTATCCATCACCTACTAGTTCTGCTTCTCTGGAGATCCCTGACTGATCAGTGTCTTGTTTCCATATAAATAAGATACCACTGGTATGGAATACAGGTGTGAGCCTGGATGTCTGTTGTGGCTTGGTTTTTAGGACAATTTCTGTGTAGTACATTTTTTGGATAATAGGGGAAGTTTGGTGATGGTCTGATGGGGTCCTGAAATCAGACAGAGCAGGTGACATGATCGGAAACAAGCCTACATTCGTGGCCCCTCAGATATGCTGTCTGGCCTCCGGTGAGCATCATGTTTGGCTGGCTGACAAATTCAGCCACCCTGCCTGCGTTCTCAGTGCGATTGTGTTTGTGGGAAATGAAGAGGCAAGAGCTCCCATTTAGCTCTTTCCACGCTGTTCTTTCCATAATGGAATTAAAGCCTTCCAATATCAGGGACTTCAACACTTGAAAAATTTTCTTTAGGGAAGACAGGAAATGTAAAGCATCTCCATTTTAATTAAAAAGAAGGACTTTCTTACAAAAATGAATAAACTACAGGTGCTGATCATTATCAATTCAGAAAAGCAAACCTGGTCATTTCCAGTGAGGAAATCAGTACCGTTCACCCCCTTATTTAATCCATCAAATTTTAATTTCCTTCCTATTTATGTAATTGAGGAGTGGCTGCCAAATTTGGGGATGGAAACTGCGTCCTTCTGTTTTGAAAGGAGGGGGCCTTCTTATTCACTGTCACATCAACAGTGACAAAGTCTCTGTACAGGGCTCTCTCAGATTTTTCTACTTTCAATTGACTCCTCCTGCCAAAGCGAAGGGAGTTCATTAACCTCATACTGTTAGGAGACGGAGCTTATCGCTGAGTCTGGGGTGGGTACTGGGAACGGAGAGTTGTTTTTCCTAAGGTGAGCAAGCCTCCAGAAATCCATGAAATCAGATACCACCCGACTCTTTATGTTAATCACACCCCACAGCCCCGTTTCCCCACCCAGTAGGAGAGAGGGGTAATGAAACAGCACAGAGTTTCAAAATAATAATTTCCCATGGCATAGCAATCAAATGTTGCCCAATAATGAGCATGGCACTGGATTTATTTAACTATGGTGAGTTATTAGAGACTTTAGGGCTTCCTCATAGAGGGTGGGGCCAGAAGGGAGGCAGGTTGTAGGAGTCATGGAGGTTCCCCCAATTCATCATGCTAAAGTACAATAGAATTATCCTGGAAAATCATATTAGAAGCCGGCTGCTATGGTGCCCAGTTGCAATTACATCTGATAACTGTTTTTAACATTTGCACTATCATCTTTTCAGCTATCAGGATAATTAATGATACCCTATTTTAGCCCCATGGAACTTTGGAAATGTTTTACATGTAAATGGAAACATCACTTCATTTTTCTTTTTTTTTCTCCTTTTTTTTCCTTTTTCTGGCTTCCAGCTGGTAGTATCCTTCAGAGTAAAGCCTGGTCACTTGTTAAGCATCCATAGTCAAAGATCAATCACTGTCCCTACGAAGTGTTCCAGAGCAGACTGAGTGAGGAGCAGTTCAGACGAGAAGCCTGGGATGTCAACACCGTTACTCAGCGCAGGGCCTCTCCATTTCAGCCCATCTGACATTTGGGGCCAGATTACTATTTGGTGTTAGGGGACCGTCCTGTCCACAGTAGGGTGTGTGGCAGCACTCTTGGCCTTTACCCACTAGAGGTCAGGAGGACCTTCCACTGTTGTGACAATGAAAAATGTCCGCAGACACTACCAGATGTCCCCTGGAAGGGGGGGGGTGGGGGGGTGGTGGTTAAAATCAGCCCTGGGTTCGAACCACTGCCCAGGATAATGTGGCCTCAAGGTGAAGATCAGCAAAGGATATTGATCAGATATCATCTCTGGATTCTAGACACAACAGGTAATTAAAGTTACAAACGTACAGATAGCAGTCGCACAGTGGAAGCGTGCAGAGCCCATGAAATTAAAAATATACTATTCAAATCTCCAAGTATTCCTTTGTTGCCCCTTTTAAATGTATTTATACATAAATGGTCATATCTATAACTGTTATAAAAGTCATTCTGAAATCATAATGCTGACAGTTCTTGCCTCTGAAACAAGACATACGGTTTGAATTCTTCTGCTAAGAGTCATGTGATGAGGGGAAGCCGGGAGGGCTCAGCAGGCTGAGTGCTCACCTAGCAGCCTCAGGATCTGAGAATCATATCCCGGCCCTGGCCCGTGCGAACTCATATGCTGAACTGGGGCGTGCTTCCCATGTGGGAGGCCCCCAGTTCTGTTCCTGCCAGGATGAGCTTCCCATGTAGGAGGCCCCCAGCTCCTGGGGGTGAGCTTCCCAGATGGGAGGCCCTGGCCTGGTTCCCGCCCTGAGCAGCCCCATGCCCACCTGTGTGGAATGAAACTATATTGAAAACTGATAGGGAAAGCTGGGTTGGCTCAGCGGGTTAAGCGCTCCCTTTGAAGCCCCGGGGACTGAGGATCGAGTCCCGGCCCCGGCCCGTGCGGACCCACATGCTGAGCTGGGCTGTGCCCCCAGTTCAGTTCTTGCCGGGGCCTATGTGAGAGGCTCCCGGCCCAGTTCCTGCCCTGCGCAGCCCCGCGCCCACCTGTGGAGTGAAACTATGTGGAAAACTAATGTCAACTATGGAGACTGCTCTGGGCCCTCCCCCTTCTCTCTGTCTCTCTCTGTTTCTGTTTCTCTCTGTCAAAAATCAATAAAATAAATCTTTAAAAAAACTGATGACGTACAACTATGGAGACGGCTCTGAGCCCTCCCCCTTCTCTCTCCGTGTCTCTCTCTCTCTCTGTCAAAAACAATAAAATAAATTTGAAAAAAAGAGTACATGGGGAAGCCGGGATGGCTCAGTGGGTTGCGTGCTCACTTTGCAGCCCCGGGGACCGAGGATCGAATCCCGGCCCCGGCCCGTGCGGACCCATATGCTGAACTGGGGAGTGCCCCCAGTTCAGTTCTCACCGGGGTGAGACCCCGGCCCAGTTCCTGCCCTGTGCAGCCCCGCGCCCACCTGTGGAATGAAACTATGTGGAAAAACCAATGATGTGCAACTATAGAGATTGTTCTGGGCCCTCCCCCTTCTCTCTGTCTCTGTATCTCTCTCTCTCTCTCTCTCTGTCAAAAACAATAAAATTAAATCTTAAAAAAAAAAAGAAAAAAGAGGGGAAGATGGGATGGCTCAGCGGGTTAAGCACTTGCTTTGCTGCCCCGGAGACCAGAGATCGAATCCCGGCTCCGGCCCAGGCGGATGCATATACTGAGCTGGGCTGTGCCCCCAGTTCAGTTCTTGCCGGGGCCTATGTGGGAGCCCCCGGCCCAGTTCCTGCCCTGCGCAGCCCCGCGCCCACCTGTGGAGTGCAACTATGTGGAAAACTAATGCTCAACTATGGAGACTGCTCTGGGCCCTCCCCCTTCTCTCTGCTTCTGTCTCTGTCAAAAACCAATAAAAATAAATCTTAAAAATAAGTAAATAAATAGAATTTTAAAAATTAAAAAAAAAGAGTACACGTGACGAGTGTGTTTACATTCACTTTTTAGGAGAAGAATAGGTCTCGGTAAAATGAAAATAAAATACAATAGGTTCCCCACAAAAATAAATGAACTCTCATGCTGTTTTCCACAAAATTATGCTTAGAGTCATGCATGATCACTGATTAATTAATCCCTCTTTGAAGATGAAACGTCCATTCTCTCCGCACCCACCCCAACTTCTCAGTAATAGTATACAGGTACTACCAGATGCTGCTAAACTACAGCCAGAACTGGGCGTTCTGTTCTCTGCAGATGGTTCTCTCTGGACAATATGATTGGTTGTGGGTTTTAATGCAATTCAGTAAAGGGAAAGTTCTCATTTCCTACAGAGGTTGATCAGACGTTCCATTTTAAACAGGACAGAAAACAGTACTGTCCCATTTCTAACAGCACGATGATGGCCCACCTACTGACACCTTGAATTCAACCCAGTGAGACGAGGCTGACCACACGTACCGTTTGAGATGGGGCAGTACCATCGTGGTCTGTCCTGTTGAAAATGGGTCACTGGTCAGCTTATTCCTAAACCACCATCACAAGCCATCAGCATCCGGATATATGTAATTAAGCTTTAAACTTTCAACAAGTCCTTTGCTGCTTCATAAAAATTCAGTTGGCCGTCCTTCTCATCTTCAGAGCTCGGGGATTTATGACCCTGCCCTGGGGAAGGTGCTCACAAGATTACACTTGAGAGAGGGCATTTCAACAAGAAAAGGTGAAACAGAGCATCAGATGCCCCCTCTGAGGTCCCACCACCCTCCAACACGGGCCCACACACACCAACACGCCTACGTCAACTCACATCCCTTGTTTTCGGAGAAGGCACTGTGACGAGGACAGGCACACTCGTCACTGTTCCCATTCAGAATAGCACCCCCCAGCGCCCCGTGGACCACAGTTCCTCGTGAATCCATTGCCAGAGCCCTGCTGGGCACAGGTGGGCAGACAGGTCTGTCCTGCCGAGTTCTGGCATCTCCCAGCGTGCATCCTCGACAGAACGCCAGGCAGACGCCTGAGCCGCCCAGAGGCGCGCCGACCTCACACCTGGCCTCTGGCCTCCCGGCACCAGGTCATGACTGCAGCCCACCTGCCTGGTGAGTCAGGGGCAGGCAGAGCTGGCAGAGGCCCCTGGGGCCTGGGAGGGGGGCCTGAGGAACCCCACATCCCGTCCTTCTGCAATGCTCACAGCCAAAGGAGCACAGCTGGCGCCTCATCCGACTGCAGGAACCTGGAACTAGCCAGGTCGAGCTCCCTGTGTCCAAAGGAAGGGAGCTGCCCCTGGGGATGTTTAGGGATTCATTCAACATCCCTCAGTTAACAAATCCAGAGCAGATCGCTGTATCGAGAACCGAGACGTTGGAGGGTATTGAGCACCTCCTCTGTACAAACAGCTGTTTTGGACTCTGCCCAAGGAGCTTACAACGGTCCCCCCAAAAATAACAATGAAGAAAAGATGCAAAAGGATGAAGACAGTAATTGAAGAGATAACTCAGCAGGTGCTCAATTGTGCCAAATGGAATTATACGCCGGTCACAACATTTTATTCAGTGCAGCTGGTTCAGATCTATTTTGGCTGAGGCACTTGGGGACAATTATAACACATAAAATTAGATTTAAATTGGACTTTGAAGGATGAGTGGGTTTTGACCATGTGCAGAGGAAAGCAGACAGAAATCCAGACAATAAATAAACAGAAGGGTCGGGCCAGGAAGAATAAACCACCCCGTGTGCCGAGGGAGAGGTGCAGGCATGGAGAGAACAGTCACCTGCCACCTGGCAGAATGTCGTGGCTGCAAATTCTGTGGCTGGACATGCCCCGCTCAGCGACACTACCCCACGGAGCCTCAGCTCCCTCCCCGTAAGGAACCCCCAGCAGAAAGGTTCAACGTCGACAGTGCTTAACATGGATTCTTGATCCAAAACTCAACCGCAAGTACGATACTGGACCTCAAGCCCACGTCGCACATGCGTTGGGCATTGGGATCCAAATAAGAAAAATGTACGACAACAGAGCTCAGAAACCAAGGTAGAAAGTTCACCAGCGTGGGAGCTGCTCGCTTCACTCACCCCTCACCTTCCCAGGAGCAGGATGCGGGGAAGACTCCCGGGAGATTTCTTCCCGGGAGAACTGCCCTGACATGTTTCCGGGGAGTGTGACATGTTAGGTGAAGTGAACCTGTGCTGACGGGGACCTTCAAGCCCCCAAAGATTCTGTATGTCCCATGGAGGTGGTGAAGAGACGCGCTTCATTATCCTGCCTCCCACACCTGGGGAACGTAATAAACTCACAGTGAGTTATTTGTTTTTATTGCCTCGGATGAAATTAAACTGCAAGTATGCTCAGAGGTTTCAAATTTTAATTGTGACTCATTACACTCAGGCTCATGAGAGAGCAGAACGCCTGAGGCCAAATGAAAGCTGGGTGGGGCGGCATTTCACGGAAGTTCACTGAGAGCAGCATTCTTATTACCTGGCGGAGACGTGTGTTGGGGGTGCGGGGGAGCTTGCATCACGGAGTGGGCGCCCCTAGATGGGACATCCAGAGGATTGATGGGCAGAAACCGGAAGTGGGGAGGGAGTTGCCAGGGGCTGCGAGAGCAGGGGATGGGAGTGAGTGTCCAATAGGGACAGAGTTTCAGTTCAGGAAAATGAAGACGTCCCCGAGATGGAGATGCTGAGGGCACACAACAGTGGGAAGTACTTAATGCCCCTGGTTGAGGTGAAACACAGTCTCTCTCCAGGGTCCGGCAGAAGTAAAGCCCTTTTTTAAGTTTACCAGCTCATAAAAAAGGGGTGTTACTTCTTCTGGGCCCTGTATATACACATATACATATCATACACACATATGTACACATATACATGCACATGCACACAGACATATACATAAAGAACTTAACTGTCAGACCTCATACATATATATGTACATGTATGTAGTATACACATTTCCAAATACAGAAGCATTTCCAACTACAGAAGAAGAATGATGTTCCCATAAACTTTAAAGACAGATGTAAAAGAACCAGTCGTTTGGCACCTTTTCTCCTCGTCCCACTCAGAGAAATGGAAGATCAAAGCAAAATTAACGTACATATTTAGAATGATAAATGAATCTAGATTTCAAGATAAGAAGAGTAGATTAAAAGAAGCCGGGGGGGGGGGGAGAGTTGGGGGGGGAGGTGGGAGTGGGCACTAGATATAAGGTGATGGAAGGGGAACTGATACTGATACTGAGTGAGGGGCACATAATACGATGCATGAATGATGTGATGTGGACTTGTACATCTGTAAACTGTCTAATTGTTACCAACCAATGTAACCTCATCAAATTTAACAATAAATTTAAAAAAAAAAAAAAAAAGAAGAAGCCAGTCTTGGAAAGCTGTGAGACAGAAACCTCTAAATCTTATATTAACTGAAAAACTTCAATTTAACTGAAAGCCAGAAAGGAAACCAACATTAATGCAGAGATGTTGGCAGTTCAGATGGTAAACTGCTGAGTCAGAGCCGTTGCTCTAATCAGGGCCCCCAGGTCTAGGAGCCGAAAGAACGTGGGGTTACACAGGTTTTCAGAGGGAGGGAGAGAGAGAGCGCTCGGGGTGCCTCCTGAGGGGGTGGGAACACTTGCTTTCATATTTCCCACCTGCTTACGCACCAGCCTCTCTAATAAGCTGAAACTCATTCTCTTTCTGCCCTCTTTATCTTGCGAGCTAGTAGGCTTCGCTAGGGGCACTTGGGTGCTGGGGAGAACCATCACACTCCTGATGGACGAGGAACAGAGTGGGTAGTAAGGTGGCCCAGCCCATTACTGAGAAGTGCCCCATCAGCCAGAGTCCGGGCAGGAAGCAGATGGCACACGCAGGTGGCTGAGCTGAGCTGAGCTGAACGAGGGGACTGTTTACAGAGTCACGGGCAGGGCTGTGGGGTTCAGCAATGGATTTAAAAGTCACGGGCAGCAACCACAGGAGAGCCGTGATCCCCTAGGATTGAGGGGACAGTTGGGAGAGAGGATGCCAGCTCCCAGAGAGAGGGCTGGGGACGGTGACGTATAGCACCCAAACGCAGCCACTGCCCAGAGAGAAGCCAAATGCCCCACCATCCCGGCCTCTTGTCCCAGCGTCCTCTGGTGCCCAATGGGCTGATTCCCACAGGCAGCCACAGCGCCAAGGGGCCCAGCTGATGCTGGTCAGGGTGTCAGTGTCCTAGACTCCCAACGCGGAGGTGGGGGATGTAAGGGGACCAGAGGGGCCAACCCAGAACGGCCAACACACCGTTACTGTGCTTTCTAGTCGATGCTCCTAAACATAAGTCATTAGGGTCTGTTTTAAAATCCGCTTTCCCAAAAGTTCATATTGTTATTATTTAACTTCAGTTTATAGCTGTGACAGTTCATTTCACATGCCAACTTGACTGGGCCCTGGGATGCCCGGCGATTCGGTTAAACATTATCTGAGTGTGTCTGTGAGGTGCTTCCGGGTGACATGAGCATTGGAATAGCCACACTTGCTCCGGCAGATCACGCTCCCCGAGGTGGGTGGGCCTCGTCCAATCCCTTGGGGGCCTGAAAGGGACAGAAAGACAGAGGGCGGGGGGATTTGCTGTCTGCCTGCCTGTGGAGGTGAGACAGACCTTCTCCTGCCCTTGGGCTCCTGATTCTCAGGTCTATGGACCTGGGCTGGAGTCCACGGCACCTGCTCTCTGGCTCCCCGGCCTTCCAGGTACACCAGCCTCAGCCTGCAGGTGACAGATGTGGGACTTCTCAGCCTCCACCATCACATGAGCCAATACTTCCTAAAACACCGATTTCTCTTTTCTTCTCCGTTTTTCTTTCTTTCTTCCTTTCTCTCTCTCTCTCTCTCTCTCTCTCTCTCTCTCTCTCTCTCTCTCTCTCTCTCTTTCTTTCTTCCTCTTTCTCTCCTCCTCTTCCTTCTTCTCTCTCTCCCCTCCTCTCCCTCTGCCTCTCTAAGGACTGTCCAGAAAGTATTCAGCCATGTGGCCATTCTCATTATATCAACAATGGCTGGGTTTTTTTCCAGACAGCCCTCTTATATAGTTGCCAATCGTGCATCATAAAAAAACAAAGTTTTTCAAATTGTTCAAGAATAAGAATTCTACAAAGAAAATGACAAGCTGTGCTTACAAAAAAATATTGTACGGGCGTGTTATCAGCACGCCAATTTTTAAAAATATAGCCGTGATCGTGTTGTGCATTCACCCTCTGGAGTTTTTAGTTGTTTGAAATTCCTGCTGGCAGCCAAACTCCTGTCTGGGGAACGTAGGAGCCAGCCTGTACCTTCTGTGATGAGCGTCTAAGGAAGCGTCACAGTAAGAGAATGGGAATTGCTCATAACCGATGACCTGTAAAGGAAGCCACTGTCTCCACATTTCACCGTCTTCAGTACGTAGGAGAGCGTGTGCTCCCAGGAAGTGCTTAACAAATGCCCCGTAAATGAATGAATCGCCCTCAGACTCAATCTCCTTAGGATCTAAACAGGGGGAGACAGAGAGACTGGGCGGGTCACTAGCTACAGGCGGAACATGCCATGTAAAGGGAAGAGCACATAATAAAGGACTGGCATCCAAAATATACCAAGAATTCTTAAAACTCAACAATAAGAAAACGAACAAATCAATGAAAAATAGGCGTGAGATCTGAACTGACACCGCGCAGATAGGCTCTACAGATGGCAAATAAGCATATGAAAAAGAGGCTTAGCATCACTAGGGAACTGCAAATTATTCACAAAACAGTGAGGTGCCACTACACACCCATTAGCGTGGCCAGCACCCAAACCCTGGGTGCTGGTGGGTGAGGACTGGGGCCACAGGAACTCTCATTCCCGGCTGGTGGGGATGCAAAACCGTAGAGTGACTTGGAAAGTCCGTTTGATAGTTTCTTGCAAAGTGAAGCATCCTCTTACCATCTGGTCCAGTCATCACACTCCTTGGTTTTTATCCAAATGAGTTAAAAAACACATTCTGACCAAAACCTGCACATAAATGTTTATAGCAGCTTTCATTATCATTGCCAAAAACTTGGAAGCAATCTAGCTGCCCTTCATTAGGTGATTGTACAAATAAACCATGGTACATCCAGGCATTACAATATTTATCAGCAGTAAAAGGAACTATGAGCCACACCTTTCAATCATGTAGATTGAAAGAAGCCAATCTACATGAGTAACACACTGCATGATTCCTACTGTTAGGGAGGGAAAATAATTTTCTCTACCCATTCGAGTTTTTAGCTGAAACTCCTGTAATAAAAGACACATTAACCAGAGAAAACAAACTAATTTTATGAATATGTCTACCTCACGTAGACATGGGAGATGCCCAGGGAAAAGGAGGAATGCTCAGAGGTGGCTTGGAAATCAGGATTAATTGCCATTTTAACAGGGGATGCTGGCCTGTTAGTAGAGAAGTGATTTTCAGGAAGGATGAAGAGGTCTTTAGAAGAATAGACAGGAGGTCTGACAAGTTTGGCTGTGGTGTTGACTTACTGTCTCCTCGCCTGTGATAAGACTCAATCTCTCCTTGTTGACTGAGGAGATCTGTGACAATTGAGTCCCTTTAAGGGAATCTGTCTTTAGGCGGATAAGGGGAGCTCAAGAGACAGCCTCTCCTTGCATTTGCTATTTTTTCGGTACCTTCAGCTCACAATAATCAAGGTACCAACGCAGCAACTGTACTCTGCTGCTCTTCACTACTTGCGACATTCTGGAAAATTCAAAACTATGAAGACAGAAACAGGATCAGGGGTCTAGGGGGAGATGAGTGAGTAGAACACAGGGCATATTTAGGGCATTGAAACTGTCACTCTGTCCCTATATATTTGTCAAAGCCCATAGAAGGTACAACAGAGAGTGGACCCTCATGTAAATTCTAGACATTAGCTACTAATAATATATCAATACTAGCTCATCAGTTGTCATAAATGTACCACATGAACAAAATATATTAATAATAGAGGAAACTAGCAAGGAGGGACTATATGGAATCTCTAATCTTTCCACTCATGTTTTTTGTTTTTGTTTTTTGTATATCTAAAACTGATCTAAAAAATAAAATAGATTAACTTTTTTAAAATGTGTACCGGTATAAGTTTTTCAATGTGTAGACATAGTTGTGTAGCCTTTACTTGGAACTGTAGATATAACACATTAAATTGATAGATTTCTTCATGTGGAGCTGTTCTTGTATTCCTAGACTAATTCTCTTTGATCGTGGTATGTTCTCATTTTTTATTTAGCACTAAAATTGATTTCTTAGAATTTTATTTAGAATTTTTTCACCCATATTCATATGTGAGAATGATTCATGTGCTTTTATTTTTTTA
This sequence comes from Craseonycteris thonglongyai, assembly GCA_004027555.1. Classification (NCBI taxonomy): domain Eukaryota; kingdom Metazoa; phylum Chordata; class Mammalia; order Chiroptera; family Craseonycteridae; genus Craseonycteris; species Craseonycteris thonglongyai. The sequence goes on along the minus strand of PVKE010000257.1, from coordinate 98,728 downwards.
ATTGTGCAGTTTTGCTGCTATCTTTGTCAAGCATTGGTATCAAGTTAGTTTAACTTTATAAAAATAAGTTGAGATTTAAAAATAACTATATAATATCCATATGGTCTATTATATATACAATATAAAGTATTTTATATAAAACCATGTGTACTTGAAAAATTTTGGAGTAAATTTAAAATTTTCTGGATAATCTTTGCAGTAACTTGAGTTTTTTGCTTCTTTTTAAGTAAAGTTTTATCATTTATACTTGGTCAGAGAATTGCCTTTTCTATAAAAATATCAAATTTATTTATAGAATGTGTATTTCTAAAGTTAACCCTTATTTTTATATTTTCCTCTGAATCTGTAGTCATATCCCTTTTTTTCACTCATTTATGCATTTTTATTAGAATCAAATTCATTTAATTAAAATAGTCAAAATGAAAAGCGAATGCATAGTTTCTCACTTAAACCACTAGCTCTCAGATGTATTAATTTATGAATTCAACTCTTGTGCAAAAATTTGTCCTCATGCTGTGATTTAGTTTTTTAAGATTTATTTTGTTTTTGATAGAGACAGAGACAGAGAGAAAGGGGAGGATCCAGAGTGGTCTCCATAGTTGTGGTTCCACATGGGTGGGTGGGTGGGGCGGTGCATGGGCCCAGGGGCTCCCACATGGGAAGCACCCCATGGCAGGGCCAAGCGGTAGGGCAAAGATTTGATCCTTGAACCTGGGGCTCCAAAACAAGCACTTAACCTTCTGAGCCATGCTGACATCCACTCCTTCCCCACTTTTTTTACATTCTTGAGGGCATGCTTGGAAACACAAAACTCTTTAAATTTGATGATGTAAAATAACCCTTCTTAAATGTTGCTTGATATAAATATGTAGACTATTATGAAAATCCTTTACAGACTTCCTTTTTTGGGGGGGGTCTTGTTGATTTATGAATATTAGGAATAATGTGTTAGAAACTCTCTTGTTCCTTGTATTTCCAAATGTTGATATTTCATTTATTTTAAAGATACTTTTATAATACCATACATAACATTTTATGGCAATTTTATCTTCACTATGATAATTTTTTTTGTCCCTATCAAATGACCATCTTTGCATTATCCTATGATATTTTTTACTTTGGATTCTCCATTCTTATGCTTTCTTTTGGTTTGCATTTATTTGATATATCTTTCCACATGCTTTAATTTTCATTTCTCTTGACTAACCTTTCTCTTTTATTAAGAAAGGTTAAAGTAGTTTATCAAATTTCACTTATTTAAATTTATTTTTATAGTTGATATATACTATCATACTTGATTACATGCACTGCAGAGGTGGATGTTATTTCTCACTGACTGCATTGTTCACAGTACTGCCAGATTTCGTTCCATAGCCACCTCTGAGCCATTCATCCACCCATCAGCGTTGTCCCCAGGCCTCTATCTACCCAGCCCTGAATTAGTCAGCACGTATCAATAGTAGACCTTAGTGTCTGAGGCATGTTAACTTTATGCCCTAACTTATTAGCAGAAGGATTAGTGAACTGTAGCATCAACACGCATTTTGGATACCAGATATTTTCAGTGGTGAGGGCAGAACTGTTCAACATCTACGTGGCGTTGAACTATTGCCAAATCTCATCTTTAAATGACAATTCAACATTTGTAGAGCATTTTAGCATTTGCAAACTCTACTTGTATTATTTCCTTTGATGCTCACAATACTATACTGAAGTAGACACTGGGGAAAGATTAAAGAGGGGACCCTCAGATAAAGTTGGGAAATGCTGGACACCCAGCTTAAGGGACAAGGGGCTTCACGTCGCCTGGACCTTCTTCCCCCCCTCCATGACTCAGTGGGTTACGCACACCTCAGCCTGATACCCAGCAGATGGACCCACCTTTAAGATGCTGCTTTTGGGTGGCATTCTATAGTTTGTTTGCCTATTTCACACACTCATCATTAATCTTTTGGGGGTCCAGGACCCATTTGAGGAATGGATGAAAGCTATTGATTCATTCCTTAGGAAGTACACATATACATTCTATACTATACACACAATTTTAGGACATTGGTAATTGGGAAACTTTTCATCCATTCCATTTCACTTCAGTTTCTTGTTTTCAGCCATTCTTCTCTTTTACAGCTTCCAACTACATCCAGACGAGGGAACTTAAGTCAGGAGTTAATTATACTCAGTCCTCTTATGAAGGACTGAACACCTACATTGAGGACCTATTCAAACACATGCGGAAATGCTATAAAGAGAATAATCTTCCCAAAAGCTATAGAGGAAACAGAAGTCCTGGTTTATTGCTGTCAGTTGTCCAAACAAGCCTGATTGACATGTCTGTTTACCAGATAATTACCTTTCCCCATCTCGTCACCTGTACAGACGTCCCAGGGTACAAAATGCAATCCAGAGCATTTCAGGCTGAAGGGTGACAAGATACTTTAACATGTGTGGGTCAATACAACAGATGCCAGAGGCTAAAGCATATTCGTTTCCACGACATTTTCTATAAGATCAATCTCGACCACCTTCATTACCTGAGCGAGGACTATGTGAGCTCATGGCCGATCAGTTGAGTCTGCAAGAGTGAAAGAGCTCACCTCTCCCTCAGGTAAATCAAACTTTTTCTTCTGAAGTTTGCAAGTTCAGTTTTCCTTCCCCCAGGTGAAAGCCCAAGGAAAATGCCTATGTTGTCACGCTCCATGCAGGTTTACCTTGTTTCCAAACAGTGGGGACGGAGCCAAGAAAGAAGAGATGAATGCTTAGTCGGGTTGCGCATGGTCAGCTGTTCACATAAAGTCAGATTGAAAGGCACTGAGATTTTGAAGGAAAACATTATTAAGATGGCTTATTAGATCAATGTTTTCACCCTGACCCCTTCAGTCCTGAATCACCAGGTCTCTTATCAGATTAACATGTTAACACTTATTAGGAGTTTGTTGACAGGCAAATATGTGGGAAGAAAACAATAGCAGGCAAAAAAAAAAAAAAAGCTGCTATCATGCCAGTTAACCATCTGAAATTGGCATGCAGATTCTGATTTTATAATCTCATCTGCTAAGAGTAATTTAAAACTCGTAGTGCTCGTCAACAGGGATTTAATTTAAAGTCTCATTCCCCCCAGCAATCTAAATATGGGAGGGGCACCGCCTACCTTCTTTTGAATACATTTGGGAGCCAAAACCGTGATGTGACTTGAATAAATATGAGTTTGGAAGCTTCTACACACACACACACACACACACACACACATAGCTGTTCCGAGCGGGTTAGACAGAATGACAAAAATAAGCGATTGATCCTTTATGCACACTGAATTCTGGTCCCTCTACTTTAAAAACAGCATTAATTTTTCACATCACATTTAGCAGGCAATCATCTATCACCCAGTCCAATAACACCGGGTACATTTTATAATTAGCCACAAAAGAGATCTTTTTGCCAAGCCCGAAAATTAAGTTTGTGCTTCCACACAGTACAGACTGAGCAGCCAGGAACGGCCTTTTCTGAGTGGTTCGCAGTGTGTGCTTTCTGTTGCCATGACAACTACTGTCTGGGGTTCCCTTGCTTGGGGAATGAGGATATCTTTGCCTGCTGCCACCTCTCAGAAATGAAATGCTGACAATGGCAAGTTCGGATTCATACATATCAGAATCCTGCCTATACCGCATATGCAAGGAAGATGGAAGGAGGGGGGAAAGGGTTGCAATTTTGACCGATTGTAATTTAAAACAATACAAGATGCAGCCAGGTCAGCCCTGGGCCTGCTATGGAGCAAGAGCTAACCGTATGAGGTGAAAGAGGCATGAAGTTTGTGAGATGCCTGAGATCTCCTCTAGTTTTGTCAAAATGTGATCAGCACACACAGCCCTCACATTTCACAATGTAAAGACTAGAAGGGCTTTGGAGAAAATAAGTCTCTTAATCCATTTGGTCACAAACATCGCTGACTCAGCCTGTCATGTCTGTGTGGGTTCCTTCCCACTTTGGTCCTTCAGGACAGTGAGTCTGTCATTTCAGGATAGGACACCCTGACCCTATATGCAATTCCGCCGCCCGCGCCTGCTCCTAACAGGAGCGTGCTGGAGTGCTTTCACTTTTCCATTAGAAAGGCACACACTGTAATTTTGCTTTGAGGATTCCTGACAATGTTCGAAATCACTGAGGTTTCCTGAAGTCTCACTCAGAAATTACTTGTTTTAAGGAGCAAGTGTAAAATCCAGATTTCAAAGTTTACCAACTTTCCGTGGACTGTCATTCAGAATGCATAATGCCAACCTCACAGACGCACATCACTACACAGTTATCAGAGCCATTTGTCATCACAGCCTTTGCTAACACAGCAGAGCCCTGCACCCTCATGTTAGTGGGGAAGGAAGGTCAGACCGGCAGCTGGGCTGAGTCTGTGTGAACCTGTTGCACCAGCCTTTGGCCTCACAAAGAGGCCCTTCTCTGGGGACAAGACTGACCCACCAAGCTAGACCCCCAAGGACTTTGTGCACCACGAAATGTGATGGTTAATTTCATGTGTCATCTTGGCTAGGCCACGGTACCCAGATATTTGGTCAAACAGCCGTCCCCATGTCACTGTGAAGGTAGTATAGTTTAGATGAGATTAACACTTAAATCAGTGGGCACTGAGTAAAGCAGATGACCCTCCATAATGTGGGTGGGCCTGGTCTAATCAGTTGAAGACCTTAGCAAAAAGAACTGAGGTTCCTGAAGAAAAAGGGAATTCTGCCTCCAGACTGCCTTTGGACTTGAACTGCAACATCAACTCTTCCCTGGGTCTTCAGTCTCCCAGCCTGCCCTGCAGATTTTGGATTATCCAGCCTCTACTATCATGTGACCCAATTCTTCAAATCAATCTTTCCTTCTCTCTCTCTCTTCCTCTCCCATTTTTATTTTCGTTGTTGTTGCTTAAAGTTAGCCAGAATTGCATTCTATTCTTTGCAACCAGAAGAAACTTCCCTTTATAGCATGTATTCAAAACACTTCTACATTTTGTTTGGAGCTATATTCTCCTCCTCATGTGGGAGCTCCCTGGGGAAAGCAACTGGCTCTCTGATCCCTGTGTCTTCAGCACCTAGCAGCCAGAAGGTCTTCGGTGTATGTGTGGTCAGCAGACGCATGACTTTTCTGCTGCTGCTGTAACAAAGTGCCACATATGTAGCAGCCTAAAGCTAGCAGCCCGCGTCTATTCTCTCACAGCTCCGTGGGTCGGAAGGCCAGGCCCAGTGTGCTCGGTTCCTTCTCAGCACTGGGCATCCTAGGTCGAAGCCAGGCATCAGCAGGGCTGCCTTCCTTTCTGGATGAGTCTGCTCCCCACTCCTTTGGATGGTTGGCAGAATCGAGTTCCGTGGGTTGTAGGACTGAGGTCCCGGTCCCCCAGGCACCATCCTGGTTCCTCAGGCCACCATGTTTCTTGGCTCATGGCTTCCTTCCTTCCAATGACGAATCTCGTGTTCCACATGCTTCAGCTCTCTCCTGCTCCCCGTCTGTGGCATCGGTCTCTTTGCATTTAAGGGCTCGCATGATGGCAGTGGGGCCCTCCCGCACAATCACCATAAAGTTCAGCTTAATTTCATCTGCAAAGTCCCTTCCCAAGACCACCAGGATTAGTGTCTGATTAAACAACCAGGGTTGGCATCATGAGGACACAGCTTTAGAATTCTGCCCACTGCAGGGAAAAAAGGAGGTTCGTGTGGGTCTGGCATGTCTGCACACGCTTGGACTAATGGAATACGGTGGCGGTGGCACTGTGCCAGACTCCAGCCCAGAGTTGACAGCCCAAAGCTTCCTGTTTCTTGGACCATCTGAACTTGGAACCTGAGCCACCAACTAAGACGTCCAACTGCCCTATGGGAAAGGCTATGTGCAGAAGCACACGACCCACGCGGGAGGGATGGAGAGGGCCCGACCTGAGCCCTAGCACTGAAAGCCCTCAGGGGCCCTCCAGACCAGACCAGCTGAATCCTATCAAGTCATCCTCATCAACGCCTCGTGGGCCAGAAAGGTCACCTGCCTGTGTGAACGTGATGACGTGGTTATTCGTTTAAGCCACAAAGTCTGGGTGCCTTGTCACTCAATAATACATAATCAGAGCAGCAAAAAACAATGACGCTTACTCCCTTGTGGCCAGTGCTCACCCTCTGTGTCCAGACCCGACCCTCACTTCTCTTCTCTGAGACCCCAAACTCTCTGGTCTACAAGGTAAAAACAGAAAGCAGACTCTCTTGTTTCAGACTAGTGAGGATATCTGCATAAATACAAAGTTTCATCAGGCGAACTCCTAAGCCCACGTAGTCAGCCTTGGGCTCGGGCACCATTCGCTTTGAAATGGTAGCCTTCCCATAATTGTCCCATATCCAATTCTCTTGGAGGGACCCTCTCTCCTCTATCCAGACACAACCCAGTGGGTGCTCAGGTGGGTGTTTCTCCAAGCCCCCCACATACACATAGAGTCTAAGTAAAAACAATACGCTTGCTATACAAACACAGCCCCAGGACAACTCTCCTGGTGCCTTTCTCTGTCCAAGCAACCAGGTACCAGCTCACAAGCCCCCGCTAGAGAGGAATTGGGGTTTTCAGCCTCCCCCACTAAGTATTATATAAACTGAAGAGGCGATAGGAGATTTATACGCATCCTTTGCAGAACACATACCAGGAGCCATGTCCTGAATTCTTCAGATTACATTTTTCCAGTTATTACGCTTTCACTGATCATGTGTCCCTTAAGAAATTATGGTATATGCTGCTCACCTGCCTAAGGTGTGCACACAGGTGTGCCAACACCTGTCCAAAGAGGAGAAGCCACAGCAGAAGGGCGGCTGCCCTGACCCAACCTTCTGGCCGGGGGGGCAGACTTTTAGCTTAGTACTTAGTATCACAATAAAAAAAAAACTCATCAGAGTAACTGACACAAGCGATTTAGTCAAATATACTTTATTTTGAGCTAATTCAATTGCAAATAAAGTAAAACAAGTCAGCAGTGGAACATGCATTTTAATTAAAAAAAAAAAAGTTTTCAAAGGTCTTATTTGGCTTCCTATGGCTCCATGAAAATACTTCCCCCCAAAAGCACCCCTAACACACTCGCCCCTTCCTGTGGTCATGAAAGCAAAAGCAAAGCGACTAGCGCCTGTCTGTATAACCTGTAAACACGCGGCAGGGTATTTTAGCTTGGAGATCTTGACTGAGTCTATGTCCCCGCGTGCAAACTGCGATGGAAAGTGGGGGCCGCATTCTCAACGGAGTAAGGTGCCTTTTGGTCGCATCTACTACCAAGCCTCGCTTTCGGCCCCGTGGGCGTGAGGAAATCTGCAGCTGAGGAAGGGTCCTCCAGCACAGATCTTCTGCATCAGCGCCTGGAGTGAGCACGGGGGCGCTGCGGTGGGGGGCAGGGGTCACCCCACGCTCTTGACAAAAACGTAAAAGAGCGAAAAAATTATCTCAGTGGGCGTCGCTGGAGCCATGGTCCACACACTACTGGGAGCACGTTCCTCCTTTGGGGTAAGATATGGAGCAGGCACTGTTATGTGAGTTTTATCTCACCACCCAATGCACGCATATATTATTGTGTTTATAGTTTGTAGGCACCACAATGTACAAACATTTTAAGAGAATGAGATTTTGAAGAGTTACTACCATAAAAATTCTGGTTATAAAATACATAGGCCGTGGGAATGTCGTGTGCAGCACGGGAGACACAATAATATCGTAATAACTTTGCACAGTGACACGTGGTTACTAGGCTCACTGTGGTGATCGCTGCGTAAGGCATGGAAATGTGCAATCACTGTGTCGTACAGCTGACACTAATGGAACATTGTGTGTCGATTAGGCTTTCATAAAAAATTCTACTATTTTCCTTCTTCTGGGCCCCTGAAGACCACACACGATCCTCCTCATTTCGGGCAGTCATTAACTTGTCATGGGGAAAAGAAATGCTTCTAGAATCGGACTCATGGCCTTTAACATTTTCATGTCAACTCAATAATGACTATATCGAGTTTCACGTTGACCTGGGGAGACGAGTGGTTTGACTCAGAAAAGGTCTCATTACCACTCCTGACATAATATGAGCACCTCCAAGAGCCCAGCCCCTTGAGGCTGGCTTGCTGGTCGGAGTCTTGGGTGTCTGATAAAAAGAAGACAAGAGAAAGCCCAAGGCCCAGGCAAGTGAGGGAGGCAGGTACCGAGTTACTGTCACCAGTAAAAACGTTCATGTTCTTTCCCAAAGGCATCATTTTGCTCAGCATCCTAGACTTCCTTCTTACAGAAGCCATAAACATACTTAGTGCAATTATAAAAATGCCATTGAATCAAAATGACACAGTGTCATCTCTCCCCCGATAGCTGATTTTTTGGATTATGACTCTCAAGTTGTTAATAAGGCAATATTAATGCAGAAAGATCAGCCAGTGCACTGCCAGGAATTTATTCACTCGCATCCTGCCACCCACACATCTACAGACCTACCAGCATCTCCATCCATCTCCCCTGCTTTACTACGAGGGGGAAGCTGGTAAATTCTTCTGCTTGTGAGCTGGGTCCTACCTCCTACTCCCTTCCCTAATATTCTATTCCTCACTTACGCTCAATCTCTCTTCTCTCTCTCTCTCCCTCTCTCCTTCTCCCACCTCACCAGATCATTCATACCAGCGTGCAAACTTGATCCACCTTTGAAAGGCAATTTCACTATAACACATTTTTTATTTAAGCGTTCACCATATCTTTTGATCACATCTCGGATGCTTTGTGTATCCAGCACACATCTCAAAGCAGTTCGCATTTCCCTGTCCACACCCGCTCCCCTCGGCCATGCCAGCGACCCCTGTCATTGAGCTGACGAGCGGCCTCCTCATGGGTCTGTCTGCTCCCACTCTTAAACGTCCCCGAACGGTGTCCACAAAGCACGCTGAATGAGTCTCCAACAGCGTTGATCACACAATCCTGTCCTTTGCCAGCTCTACCTGTCACTGTTGTCCTTGTATCGCTAAGACCAAAATGCAACCACAAAACATCCTTGGCCCGTCGCCTGCTGCCTCTCTGGTTTTCTGTCCCTCCCCCCGGCCCCTTGCTCAGTAGCCGGGGTCTCGCCGGTGGTCTGTGCGGGCCGTTGCTTTGGGAGATTCTGTACCTTCCTGCGGCTCCTTGAATGCTTGGCTGGCGCTCAGCCTTCAGACAGCAGACCAGACGTTGTCTCCCGGGCCTGGCCCTTCCTGACCCTCTTGTCTAAGTCAGGCCTCTGGTCTCGCCGCATCCCAATCACGGCCGCATCACTCTGAGTGTTTCCTATGAGCTGTGACCACAAGTGTGCACTGAGTTGATCTTTTTTATTTATATTTGACTTGATGGTCTCTCTTCCCAAGGTGAACCGAATGGAGGCAGCCACTTCATCTGTAGTGTTGACTGGTGTCTCCAGTGAGCAACAGAGGGCCTCTCACCCAGCAGACATGTGACAATGACCGGTCAGGGAACTGAATGAGCCATTGAGTTCTGACTGCTCACCAGGCCCAGAGCGTGAGTCCCAGCTGCGTACTCAGCAGGAGCGGAAGGGTCTCCCTGGTGCTAAAAGCACCTGAACTCCTTGCTTTGAGAACAGCGAAGGTGAAGGAGAGCACACATTACATTAGCCTGAGCTGGCAGTAATCAGCTAGCAAAGGTCTGTGAGGGCTGTTACCAGAGACATAGGAGGGTCTTGCTCAGCACAGGCCCCAAATGAATGGTGACAGCCGTGAGCTCTTCGTTTCCCCTGTACGTAAGGACACGTGGGTATGACCACGCGCCATCGTTTTTAGTATTGACTTTTATCACTTTGTATGGTCCATCTAGAGACAGTTCATTCATTTAGAGGAAAAAAAAATCTGTTTTACTCAGACGGTTAAGGTCTGGGTGACTTGGCTTCCATCAATACACATACATCTTCTCTGAGACAACTTTATGGCCGAGTCAGTTTTTATCGAAATCTATTTCTATGTCCTGTGCTCCTGCGCTAACGAACAGTATGGCTCCATTTCCCTTGCTGAGACCCCAAGCAAGCAAGGGCTCACAGCTGGGACAATTTCACCCCCCAGGGGACATCTGTCATCGCCTGGTGACATTGTTGGTTGTCACAATTTGGGAGTGAGGGGGCAGCCCTGTCGGGTAGGTAAAGGCTGGGGGAGCTTTAAACCTCCTATGCTTCACAGGACATCCCCTCCACAACAAAGAGGCGTCCGATCTTAAATGCCAACGAGGCCGAGGTGGAGACACCCTGTGACAGAGGGAGAAAGGGCACATCTTGTCCAGGTGTGCGAGGCATCCTGGTGGTGTAAGGTCGGGCCGAGAGGGGTTAGGATGTGCGCCCACAGCAAGGTGCATGTGGTCACTCAGAGAAGGAGCCCAGAGTGTGACTCCTCTTGATACTAACTGACCTAAAGACTAGCATCTTCAACCTAAATCACTCGTGACAAGCGCCTTAATTCTCCTTTTTCCAAAGCAGCAAATAGAACAATTGAATCCCGCTGCGCCTTCCCTGTGGCATCTGACGCTTTGGACTGCTTCTTCCTTCTTGACGCCTCCTCCCCGTGGTCCCCTGACAGCACTGTCTCCGGGGGTCTCCCCTGACCACTTCCTCCCCCCGTCCTGTGTGAGCTACTTTCTTCCTGCCCACCCACAAGGGGCCGCACCAATTTGCTCCACTTTCTCTCCCTGGACAATGGCAGTCACTTCCTATTTGTAGCTCTAGCTGTTTGTTGGTGATTCCCAGAAGCACACATCTAGGCCAGACCCCGTGCTGGGTCCTGACTTCAATGTCCAGGTGGCTCTGGGTCATGTACGGGATGGTCCCTTGAGCATCTCAAATCCACTGCATCTGGCGTTGAGCTGGGCTTCCCAGCACCCTGCACGCGGCGAGCCGGCGCTTGCTGTGTGCTCGCGTCCTCGGGAAAAGCTCGTTGTCTGACAAGCTGAGTCACTTAGACTCCTCGTCCCCTTCATGGTGTGGGTGTCGAAAGCAATCCCGGCAGACTACCGTCCGTTATCAACCTGACCTTTCCTAACCTCACAGGAGCTCTTAGGACGATGCGTTCATGTCGCACCAAGTCTCGTTAAAAAGCTAGAGCCGCAGACACTGTGAGGCACCCTGCCTAGATCTGTGTCCCTTGTCGCTGGCTCTTCCTTTGGGACCTGCCATCTCCCCAGGCATCTAGGAGCAGGACAGCAGTGTACTAAGGACACACAGACATCCTCATTCTGGGCAGGAGGGCGTCTAGAGTCTGACCCCTGACCCAGGGTCCAGCAGCCTGGGTTTCAGGGAGGAAGAAGGAATCAGGGGAGAATCACACGGTGATACTTGGGGATATCAGCCAGTCCCACCCAAGCCAGTGGAAGGGTCTAGGCTGGGGGTGGCGAACCTCTGGCACGCGTGCCCAAAGTGGCACGTGGAGCAATTATTTCGGCACACGGAGCTGTGAATACCATTTAAAAAATTATTGTTTATGCTCTTATAGACGTAAAAATAATCGATACCTCTATCTCACTCGATGGGTTGGCACGCGAGTCGAGCGAGTATACTCTTATTTCATAAACTTTGGCACTCAATCGCCAGTGGGACGGAAGTGACCTGGCAGAGAGGGGAGGGACGGGCCGGGGCACCCAGCTTGGGGACTGGCACTTCCTGATGTGCCCCAGCATCACCAGGGGGGTGCGATGTGCTGTATTTTGTTGCCCCTGCCCCCAATTCATTTGTTGACATTCTAACTCTCAGTACCTCCAAATGTGGTTTTTAACTTGGGAAACGGACCTTTCAAGATGGAATTAGTTAAGATGGGGTCATACTAGGTGAGGGTGGGCCCCAACCCCATATGACCGGTGTCCTTATGGGAAGGGGAAACGTGGACATTCACACACACACAGGAGAAGGCCGGGTGCAGCTGAAGTTGTGCTGCCACAAGCCGAGGAACTATCGAAGCTGGGAGAGAGGCCTGAGAAGGTCTTCCCCTCATAGCCCTCAAGAAACCCCAACCCTGTCCCCACTTTGGCCTCTGACCTCTGGCCTCCAGCCCGGGAGACTATCCATTTCTGTCCGTGCAGTTTTGTTACCGCAGCCCCAGGGCGCGGGCCCCGGTGGCGAGCCTCCCAGGCACGGCTGCCGCCGACCCCAACTCCACGAGCATGAAGTGTCCTGTCATGTCCCCGTTCTGGAACCACAGCAGAAATGCACGACTCACCAAGCGCCCCAAGCAAGCCGCCCTGCAGCCATGCGCTTTCACAGCTGCAAACATTCTTGTTCAGACGTGGAGTTTGGTTCACGTCATACCCGTTGAACTGATCTTTTTTTGTTTGTTTTGTTTTTGTTTTTGACAAAGACAGAGGGAGACAGAGAGAAGGGGGAGGGCCCAGAGCAGTCTCCATAGTTGTGCATCATCAGTTTTCGACAGGGTTTCATTCCACAAAGGTGGGCAGGGGCCTCACAGGGTGGGAACTGGGCTGGGGGTCTCCCGCATGGGAGATTCACCCCAAGACAGGGCTGGGATTTGATCCACGGTCCCGGAGGCTACAAAGCGAGTGCTTACACTAAGCCATCCCAGCTTCCCCTCCACTTTCATCTTTGAAATCTGCTTTAAAGATCACATCATCGCTGCCCTTCATTCTACACATTTTCCCAATAGCTCTTAGGCCAAAACCAATCACATTTTGGCACGAACTGGCCCAAAGACATCCTTGCACGTTGACAAGGTGTGTCCTTTTGAGCTGCTTCTACCTCATCCAGAACTAACGCTCCTTTCACTGTTACTACGGCCGCCACGTCAACACCGCACAGGCGCTACCACGCCGCCCCCGTGCGACCTCAAGTTAGCTCTGCGATTGTCGGTGGCCTACTCTAATCCGAAATGTGTGCTTCAGAGACCCAGCCGGGCTTTATTCACAGAAATATGACTCATCAACAAATTACGAGGAGTGAGGGCATGCGTTCTTTTTATAGTTAAAATATAGATAAAGAAATCATATTTCAATGAATCATCCCTCAAAATAAAACGAAGAAACGGCAACACTCAGTTTTTAATGTTATTTTGTAAGACTGTGTATGTGTGTGTGTGTGTGTGTTTGTGTGTGTGTGTGTGTGTGTCTGTGTGCAGGGAACACCTTACTTCGGTGTTTTTCAATCCGAAGGACAGAAGTACAATGGAGAGCCGTGTGTCTGGGTTACCCTGTGAGCGACATGTTTGCTAGAAGAATCCAGGCGGAGCTGGAAGGCCAGGAACACATGCTTTATGTTATGATGCGAGAAGGAGCTGTAGAATAATGTTAAACGGGGGGAGGGCGCCAGGCTAGTTAAACTGCGGAGAGGGTGTGCTTTTGTCAGGAGAGCTGGGCTCCCAAAAAAGAGGTGGCAGACAGCTGAGGCCAGATGGGCAGCCTTCACAGGGAGGAGAGGCCGTGGGCCGCATGCGGAAGTGCAGCTGGGGAGTCAGCACTGCAGACCCCAGTCTCTCCCCACCCCCACCCCCACCCCGGTCAGTCTTCATGCGCTTCAGACACACTCCAGGTCAGGCTGAGGCTGCTGGGCTGGGAGCACAGCGCTGAAGAGGAGGACATTCCAGAAGGAAGCTCATCTCAGAAGCAGGTCAAACTCTTAGAAATGCAACTGGGTTTTCTCAGAAGCAGCAGAGGGGAAGCCGGGATGGCTCAGTGGGTTAGGCGCTCACTTTGCAGCTCCGGGGACCGAGGATCGAATCCCGGCCCCGGCCCGTGAGGACCCATGTGCTGAACTGGGAGCTCCCCCAGTTCAGTTCTCTCTCTGTCTCTGTATCTCTCTCTTTCTCTCCTCTGTCAATATAAATAAATAAATAAAAATATATTAAAAAAAAGAAAAAAGCAGCAGAGGTGGAGGGAGAGGGGCAAAAGGAGGCCCTTCCGATGGTGGCAGGAAAAAACGCAGCGATAGAAATGCTCCCCGAGCATCCAGATGAGGGTACACAGTACCCTGAGGGGCACAGGGGCGCGGTGCAGGTCCCTCTCCAGGTTCCCTGGGGAGGTGGCTTTCACTCACCCTGCTGCACACTGGTCCCCAAGACAGCTTTAAAAATGCCAACGCCTGACACTGCAACACCACCTGTGTCCACCAGGGCTCTCCAGAGAAGCAGCACCCACAAGATGCATGAAAGGCGCTCCCTGTAAGGAGTTGGCTCATGAAAGGCTGGAGGCTTCTAAGTCCCAAACCTGCAGGGTGGGCCGGCTGAACACCCCGGGAGCTGCCATCCAAATCTAAAAGCGACCTGCTGCTAGAATTTCTTTCCGCTCAGGGAAGCTCAATCTCTTTCTATTAAGACCCTCAACTAATTGGATGCAGCCCACCTATGTGTGGAGGGCAACCTGTTTACTCAAATCCTGCTGATGTAAATGTCAATCACATCCAAAAAAATGCAGTAACACCCAGGCTGGCGGTTGGCCAGATGTCTGCATGCCATGGCCCAGCCAAGTTGACACATGAAATCAACCATCACACCACCCCCAAAGACTGTGACGTAATTGGTTGGGATGCATTCTGGGCCTCAGCTTTTTAAAGCCCCCCAAGGTTCCTAAGGTCCAGCCGAAGGAGAGAACTGCACTCTAGGAGCACAGATTTTTGAAGCATCAACAACAGCTTTGATTCAGGAATCTTCTTTGAGTCACTGAACACGAACATGTGGGCCTGAGAGAAACTGTCCCCAGGGGCCGGGGTCCCAGCCCTTCACAATTCCACCACAGGCTGAGAAAGCAACTCATTATGTCACAAGACTGACATTGCACGTCCAGAAGATTTGGTGGCAACCCGGCCACTGGAGAGAGTCCACCCTCAAAGCAGCCCGAGGGACTCCACACTCCAGACTCAGGAGAAATGCAAACTGCACAGGCAAAGAACGGCCGCCGCACCGTATGTTTCTACACTCTTCTGCAAAAAGATAGGGTTGCCTCCAATGTGTCCACCAAACTGCCTCCTCAGGGAAAGTCGACACATAAAGTTTAACCAGTGCCATTGCTGACCTTCTTCAAGGAGAGTTCTTGCAATGGGGTTAATCCTAGGTCATGGCGCCGTGACACTAATGGTGTCCAGCAAAGATGAAACCAAAGGCTGATTCTTCTCTGTCCACCGACCTGCCCATCAGAGCCCACGGAGCTTCCGCTTCACATCTGACATCAAGTATAGTGTCCTGAAAACCACATGTGACTTGGGGTAGCTCCCTAGGCCTTAAACTTAGTGCTGAGAGGTCCATGCTATGACAATCCTATGGGTCCCACGACCTCTTTACACTCTTTAACTAAAAGTGGGGAATGAGAAACTGAACTCAGGCCACTTTCAAGTCCCAAAGGCATGAAGTCCATTGTGATAAATGGTGACCCAGTTCACACACGATTGTTAGGGGGGAAAAAACCCGAGTCTAAGGAACAGAAAAAGAAATGGAAGGAGGCTTTTATTAAACATTAATTTAAAATTAGGTATTATAGACTTTGGACTTGATGTTAAAAGAGCAAGACTATTTAATTTTGGACTTTAGTTTGGAAACAATATTAGCTGAACTTTAACATACAGGAATATTTAATATTGGTGACCTTTCGTTTCTTCGACAATTTTTGCTGGTCCTTAGGGCTATTTACACTCCTCCCAGCCTTCAGGCACGTGTGAGAATTGGACCTTCATGCCCTTCTGAAATCGGGCACGGCCCAGTAACTTGCTTTGGCCTCTGACACATGAACACCAAGAACATGGTCACTTCCAGGTGAAAACTGGGGCGCCAATGTGTGCTTAGCTGAGCTTGACGGTTCCTCTGGCACCGGGCAGTATTCCAGATGGGGGCTGCAGTCTCAGCCAGAAATCAGAGTCAAGACCACAGGGATGAGAACAGAATGCCCAGCTGACCAGTGAAGTCCAGGGCAATGAGCCTCCCCAGGGTGAACCCGCTGAGACCTGGGGTCCCTGATTCCCGCAGCCCAGCCCAGCCTTTCACACTAAAACAAAATTTAATAAAAGAAGGGCTTCATATTCAGCTTCAAACCATCTCCGGGTTGTTGACATTTTATTCCCAGATCATCTTACTGTTGATGTTGAATCACATTGCAAAATGTCAGATAAGCTACATTGAGCAAAATGGCTGGAAAAACTGCAAAGAGTAAATTTCCATCTTGCTGTCAGTGTGGCTCAAAGTTCACTTGAGTATGTTGATGCAATGGACAGCTTCTGGGAGAAAAATGTGTGCTGAACAGGGGCAGAGTCCTAGGAAGGTCTGGCAAGGCCAGGGTGGGCCGCTGAGGGTGTGGGCAGCTGGCCTGTGGACAGAGCACCAAAGCAGGACCGCGCACCCCTGGCCACCCAGGGGCTTAATGCAAAATCTGATGGTTAAGCAGTAAGAGAACAAAAACCCACGTGGGTCTTCTGCATTGCCCGTGTCTCGTGTTTACGTGTAGCAAGAATGCTGCTTGAATAACTCTCCTGGACTCTTGTTCCAGCCTCACTGACCGCTCGCCCCAGAGGAATGGCTGACCACTGCTGACTTATGTTCCATGATCGCATGGAGCAGGTCTACGACAACAAGCTTGTCCAACCCGCCGCCTGCGGGCCGCATGAGGCTCAGGACAGCTTTGAATGCGGCCAACAGAAATTCGTAAACTTTCTTAAACATTAGGAAATGATTTTTTTTTTGCAAACTTTTTTTAGCTCATCAGCTATTGTTAGTGTTAGTGTATTTTACATGTGGCCCAAGACAATTCTTCTTCCAACGTGGCCCAGGGAAGTCAGAAGGTTGGACACCCCTGTGTTAGAAGACTATAAGCAACAGGAATTCTGTCTCCTTTCTCCTCTCTCTACGCATGACCAACGAGAGGCAGCAATCTCGGGTAAAATTTCTGATTTGGAGACCTCAACTTCACCCTTGTAAGCTGCTCCCAAAAGCAGAGAGGAACAAGCAGAGAGGTGGCACCCACAGCAGGCCACCACATAAGCCACATCCAATGACCTTCTTTTGATCAGCAACCACGCTGATCTTTTGATCTCCATCTGTCTGCTTCCTGTGTCTGCTTTTCAGTTGGTTCACCACTCCAGAGGGAAAGAGGGTAGTAACAAAGCCCTGGAAGTCCCACCTACGTGTCCCCTGCTGAACGCCCGTGTGGGTCCATAGGAAAGACCAACAGCCATGATGGGAAAGTGATGGCAGTGCGGGGTCTGTCCTGTGCCTGGGCCTTGGTGTCCTGCCCATTTCCTGTGACTCCTGCTAGTACCAGCTGCTCACTAAGGCCGAGGGGCCCCCAGGAGCCCCTGGGGGATAGAGACTCTCTGGCAGATGAGAGACAGGCAAGAAACCCTCACCCGTTGTGACCAGCAGGATATTGGGAAGACCATGAAACCCAGAACTACTGTGTGGTATTAATTGCATCTTAAAGGGAACCCCCTTCTCCAAAAGGTATCTTCATCTATTATTTTCCATCACAATTTGAGGGTACCTGCAAAGTCTTTGTCACTATTATTGAAAATTTTAATGAATAAAAGGCGTGAATAATGAAGTTTCTACCACCTACAATTTAAGACATCGTAATTCTTAGGCAGTATGTGTTCATTTTACTTTAA
Source organism: Craseonycteris thonglongyai (assembly GCA_004027555.1). Classification (NCBI taxonomy): domain Eukaryota; kingdom Metazoa; phylum Chordata; class Mammalia; order Chiroptera; family Craseonycteridae; genus Craseonycteris; species Craseonycteris thonglongyai. The sequence continues at coordinate 81,147 of PVKE010000257.1, read as the reverse complement.
ATACCAGCACAGTTTTCAGAGAAGGGGGTAACAAGGAAGTATCTATACTTTTTCTTCTATACTATAAAGCAAGTGCACATCAATCTTTAAATGCTGCAACTACCTTAGTGTCACAGAAACGGACATGAAGAGACTTCAGATCCTTCCTCATTAACAAAGGAACAACATGACCCCTGCAACTTCTCAGAACTTCACTTTTTAACATCCTAAAGCTCATTTTACTAAGTTTAATTTAGAAAATTCAAAGAAGGAAAAAATGATCTGTGCTCATAATGTGGCTTCTGGTCCTTCCCAGAGGACACGCAATGTTACTTATAGTCTTGATATGGGGGGACGGATACATTACAGGGTGCCGATGATCAAGCCAACCCATCCTCATGTCTCACAACACCGCGGCCACCCAGTTACTGTCACAGCGTGCAACTCCAGAACTAAAGGCAAGAATGGAGCCCCATCAATCAAAACCACCTTTACCTAAGTGATATTTGGGATGCAGCCACATGGCTTTTATGATTAGACACTGAAGCTCGCATCCTCCCTGCAGAGAATATTAATGGGGACATTCTGGTCCCAAGTGGCAATCGGCATCATCACCACCAACGGCCACCCGGAGCCCCAAAGATCCCCTTGTAACCCAGCTTGTCAAGTGTTGGGAGTGCAGCGATGAGTTCGCTCCTCATCCATATTTATCGCAGTTGGTATGAATGGATGACTGACAGCAGCATAACATTTCCGTCAGTTCCTCACGCCTCTTACAAGTATGGGCATTTTTAACAGGTGACGGCTTGATTGCTAAGCAAACACTCCAGGATCGTTTTTCTGAAGAGAGAATGCTTTGTTAAAAACGAGACAGTTGCAGCACTCTTCCTGCTACTCTTCCCATTCCCTGCATCACTGTACCAGCAGCACGTGGCCAAACCGCAGGTGACACCTGGACTGTTTCCACGTAGCTCACCCCCTTTACTCCATGTGTAAAATAGCAGTGCTTCCCCCACTCAAAGGAGCTGCAGCTCTGCTCTCTGTGACAAAGTCAGGCGAGAGAATTGGCTGCTAGATTTCCTGCGGACCGTTGTCCCATGCATTTGATTCTCCCCTGGGCAGGGGAGGGGCTGATCTCAGGGGAAATGGGGAAACGAATCCAACTTACCTGACACTGCCCACAACTGTTTTGAAACCTACGAAAACTACTCATTTTGCACCTGCACTGTGGTACAAAAAGTCAGACAACTTGGCAATAATGTTCAGTAAGTATTTATAGAATTAAAGATTTGAAGTTAAGATGACATAGGAGAGAATGAAGTAAGAGTATAAGAAGCATTCATTTCAGATATCTTATGTGTACCCAGAGTCTTGCCCCCTTGTTCTATCTTGGGTGCTCAGAGAACGCCCAAGAGCTTGATACTATGCTGAAAAAAAAGAGCTCATCGGTGATTTGAAGTCCTGGATGGTGTTCTTGGGTTCAGAAATCAACCATCCAGGACTTCTCAAACTTAGTGTTTTGCCCAATGTCAAACATGGCCTTGATTTAGAAAAGAACTTGATTTAGAGAAAAAAATTTAGATACAGAAGACAGACCTTGATTTTTTCTAAGAGATTATTTATTAATTACGTATTCATCAAATGCGTATTCTTTTTAAGATAGTGGGCCAGACCCTATGAGAAATGTGGGGGCTTATTCTTTTCACTGAATACATTTTGATTTGCCTAATAACTCTGGATGTGGTATAGGAAGAACAATTATAGATGAACAATAGTTGACAATAGTCAGTACTTAGCATTGATCGAATCCCTTTCTTAAATTAATGTCTGATTCCTTTCAGTCTTTCATTTATTTTTAAATTAGTTATACCATCTTTTTTTTTATTTTTTTAAAAATAGGTGTTATTCAGACATCGCACAAAATTCAAGGGTGACAAAGGTACACAGTGCATTTCCCTCCTACCTCTGTCCTCCACTTCCCGAGCTCCCATCCTTAGAGACAACTATGTTATCAGTTCCCTACTTATGCTCCCAGAAGTATCTTCTAAATAATTTAAAATAAAGTGAGAACACAAGAGGAGACCGAGCTTAATCACAGCACTTCTTCCCCACACTGCTCTTTGTGGGGCCTTGTCTTTCCTAGAGGTCTGGGGTGGGGGTGAGAAGGTCTAAAATGTGAATCCTCTTAGGAGCAGAGTCTAAGAAAGCTCCTTTCCCACCCTCTTTTGGGGGCTCAGGTTAGAAAAGTGCATGTACAGGTAGAGACAATGGGGAATGTGAAGTTTGGAGGCCAAGTCACATGTGAGGCTGGAGGGGAGGAAGCCATGGATAAAGGTGATCACATCACCAACGGCTGTGACCCTGGAAGCTAAGGGAAGAGAAAGAGCCAGTGCCCATGACTGAGCATGGCACTGAGGGGTGGGGTCTGCCCTGGAGGGTCCCTGTATGCAACCCACCCACACTGTGGGAAGCGCCTTCCTTGACCCCTGTCACCAGATTGTTGTCCTCATTTTCGTGACCTGCTACTTAGTTTCGGCTCTGCCTGCCTTCCACCCATTGACCAGAAGAGCACCCCCTCTTTTGACTGGAGCTGCCTGTAATGGACCCAGAGCCCCCACTTAGCACCTACGTAGCATGTACTCAGCAGTCTCTGTTTGTTGTTTTCTGTTTCACTCAGAAGAAGGATGTTTTTAATTCCTCTTCTTGCGTTTATTAGGCAGAATCGATCATCCCGAATGAAATCTTCTAGCAGTTATTCCCATCTATAATGTGCAGAATGGATCTTAAAATGAGCCTTGTCCATATGTACACGTGGGCACAGCCGCTGCTGCCTTCTCTGATTGTTCATCTCCCCCTGAAGGATGTGCTTGGCTAACATTCGTGACATGGGTGACAAGTATGTGTGGACGTGGCAATAGATCTTGATTACTCAGAAAATCTCTTATAAGACACCATTATTGTTAGATTTTTAAATTACACTTTAGAACAAGAAAGAACATGATAAAAACAAGACGATACATCATATTCTGGTTAACTGTGGGTTTTATATCAACATTGCTTTAGCTGTGATCTCCAGGGTATGGTACACGCACACATAAAATGATCTAGTGAAGTAGGCAAAGAAAACATTTACATTTATTTTTTATACTAAAAAGAGAAAAATTATACTTTACTAATATTTAATGCATGTGGATTGAAACTGTGTGGCAGTGTTTTGTCATCTCACTATATACTCATGAGCTCCTCTATATCTCCCAGTCTCCCTTGCAATTATGTTGGAGTCATGTGACTAGGCTCTAGCTAATGGGATTGGCCACGTGGGCCTGATGACCAGAGCCTTCTCTTTACGACTGTAGTGACCCTAGAGGCAAAGTGGGAACAGAGAAGGTCTGCCTGATCCACAGCAATCTTTCCAACCGTGAGAAATAAAGTTCTCTTGTGCTAAGCCCCTGAGATCTGGGTTTACTAGTTAGCACAGCACAGCCTAACTTCTCATGACCAATGCACCCTGCTGTCCATTAGTAAGCGAGCGTCACGTGCAGCCTTGGAGAGGGCCTGAGAGCAGCGTGCTGTGCTGAGGCGCTGCAGGCCTTCTTTCGGGAGGTTGATCCCACACATTACAGCAAACTGCATTATACAGACCCCGTTAGGCGACGTTAGGGGCTATACTGTCTCATTTAAATCAAACCCACCCTGACAAAATAAGTGACCGTCTTAAAAAACAATCCTCAAAAAAAAAGAAACAAAAGAAAAAGAACACTGAGAATGTTGTCACAAGAGAATCATGACATAATGACAGCTATGTTTATCCCTAGTGTAACCTTTTTGTCACCACATTGTAAGATTTTTTTTTAATTGAAGACAGTCTAATCCAAATTGAGATGAAAACAATTGAAAAATTAAATATTACCAAGAAAGCTATTTGAATGTATTGTTTCATTTAATAAATATTTATTGAGTGCTCTCAACATGCCAGACACAATCAAGGTGCTGAGAGAAAGCAGTGGACTAAACAGTTCTACTGTTACATAGACACAACAAGCACATACATAGAAGGTCAGGTGTGAGAATTCCGTAGGGGTAGGGGTAGGAGTGTCTGGAGAACCACACACATACACACACGCGAGTGCGTACACACACACACTGCTGGGGAGGGCATCTCTGATAAGGAGACATTTGAGCAGACCTTAAAGGAAGTGAAATGAATCTTATGAATACTAGAAGGAGAGAGCTCTAAGAGAAATAAAAGGTGCAGTTGCAAAGTCCTGAGGTAGAAACTCCCTTCACTGGATCTGAAGGCCACCCCCGGTTGAGGAGTCAGTGAGAAGGTAGGGGACATAGTCCAAGCGTTGGGGCTGACGACAGAGAAGGTCATGTAGGCATCTGTAAAGATTTGAGCTTTGAATGTGGATGAGATGGAAGGCACTGGACTGTCTGCACACAGATGTGACAGATGTGTCTTTAAATGACCTTCTAACTGTGCATTGACATGGGGGGACTGAGAGTGGACAAAAGATGACCAGTTAGAAAGCTACTGCATCTGCAGCACGGATACGCGAGGGTTGTCCGGAAAATATCCAGCCATGTAATGTGAAAAATGGAGGCATTTATGGCTGGCTTTTTTTCTGGACTGTTCTCCACTTCCATAGTGAAATTCATTCGAGGTGTCTAATTGAGTCTTTAGCTAGTAATTATTAATACCATCACAATTAGCAGGACACATAAAGACTAAAAAGAACTAAGACACTTAAAAGCCAGAACCTACTAACAACTGCCTAATTCTTCTATTTGTTTATGTTTAAAGATACTTCAAAAATTCCACTAAGCTTGATGATAATCATTTAGAAGTTCATTTGAAGTCTGTTACTCAGTAGCAAAACTCTCATTAGGATAATATTTATTAAACTCTTGAGGAAAAATGGCTAAACTAATACATAGGAACCGATATATAACAAAAAACTAAAATACTTTTCTTTGTCAACACATCTGGAAAAGATTTCACTAAAATTTTAAAGAGGAAAAATATTAGAGTAAATCATGAGGTGGAACATATTAGCTATACAGTTGGATGAAACTACAGACGTTTCCAGTACTTCCGTGCATGTGTTTTTTAGGTTCTGTTCCAGTAAGGAGATGTATAATAAACAATATTTTTATGAGCCATCAACTAAAAGCTTTATTGGAGAAGACATCTTCATAATTTTTAAAATAAAACTGTTTGATGGGAAAAGAGTATAGTGGAACCCTTGATGGAGAAGCTGCTCTGACTAGAATTTTAAAAACAATTTCTAGGTGAAGATTATAGAGATAGCCCCACAGTGAAATCCATGCACTGCAGCCTTCAAAAGCAAGCTACTGCTGCAAAGATGGGTTGCCTTCATAAAAATAAAGCCTGTGTATTTGTTATGGATTACCACAAACTGGTTGGCTTAAAACAACACAAATTTATTATCGCATTGCTTCTAGGGTCGGGAGTCCAGGAATGGCTTAGCTGAGCCTCATGCACCAGTGTCTCTCTCAAGGCTACAACCACGGTGAAGGTCAAAGTTGGGGTCTCACCTGAGGCCCAACCAGGAAGGGTCTGTTGTTGGCAGGGTTCAGTCCTTCACTGACTGTAAGACTGAGGATCTCAGTAGATGGCTGGCTGTCAGTTGGGGGCCACCCTTAGTTTCTAGCTACATGGGCCTATCCATACAGCAGCTTAATTCCTCAAAGCCAGCCTGGGAGAGAAGCAGTAGAGATAGTCACTAATGGACAGCAGTCAGAATGCTACGTAATATAATCATGGACATGACCTCCCATCCCCTTTGCCATATCCTATTGGCTAGAAGGAGGTCATAGGTCCCACCCATACTCGAGGGGAGAAGATTCCACAAGGAAGTGGGTACCACAAGGCAGGATCACAGGGGTCACCTTAGCGTCTGCCTGCCACAACGTGTAAAATGCAGTAGAATCTGTGTAACACTTTGTAGTGAGTTAGGAATAGGTTGACCAGATGGCCCATTTTAAATGGGCCAGAAAACAACGTTACTGTCCTGTTTCAAATGGTATACGTGATCTGCCTAGTCTCACTGGGCTAAATTCAAGGTGTCAGTCGGATAATCATATATACCACTTGAAACGGGACAGTACTGTTGTTTTCTGTCCCATTTAAAATGGGAGGTCTGGTCAACCTAGTTAGGAACGACCAGTTTCAGTTTCAATAGCTATTTTATGACAAAATACATAAGAGGGCTGTCAAAATTAAAGAAAACATCAAGTATGTTTACTTTACAAAATGACAAGTATTCCAGAAATATAATTGACAATGATCCACCACCTAGAAGATGCTTTGAAAAGAAAAGTTAACATTCCCTTTGAAAATAAAGGTGGTGCTTGAGGACAATTAAGAAATGACTACAAAGAAGCACAGGAAAGATAAACTGAAAAACAAGAAGGCTGGATATCTTCAAGGTGTAGAGGACATAGGATGAGGGGATTTAGGAGGGCATAACACTTCTTAGAATTTAAACTTACGTATACTTTTGAGTCCTAGAAACATATTATGTTCCATATATTTTTTAAAAGAAAAGTAAATCAACAAGAATGACATAGGGAAATAAAATATAAAATTGAAAGTAAGTTGTTAAAAAAAAGATAGAACAAAAACAAAAAACGTTTACCATTTCCATTCCCAACAACACAACAAAATCAGCTAAATATTCTGTCTCGCTTTCAAAGACCAAACTATGGAGGGGAAAAAAAAAAAAGTTTGTTGTTTGAGGTCTGCATTCTTTTTGTTTTGAGAGGAATAAGAATAGAACGTTTCTTTCCAAATCTACTTTGGTGGCAGAGATCAAAAACAAGAAAGAGAAAGAGGGATAGAGGAAGGGAGGGAGGGAGGGAGGGAGATAGAGGGAGAGTGAGAAGGAAGAGAGAACCGCACACGCACAGAAACACATATACTGGTCCCCCGATCAATAATAGTTGAAGGCTGAATTTGACCTGTAGGTCCACAGTTCGCTCATGGGAAGAGGCAGATCCTGTGAGGCCATCTGAAATTCCCTAGTGGTGACCAAATGTCAGCGCCATTGAGGAAGCTCACATGGATACTCACTGTTGTGCCCTTTAGCCCCTGGGAATTGCTAGGATCTTGAAACAGACTGTAAACTTGCTCTTGAGGTTTCAATGAGCTTAATTCCAACTCCACTTAAGTTTTAAAGTATTTACCATGCTAAATTAGTTCTAGTTCACGCTGTTATGATTCATCCTCTTAACAAAGAAACAGCGAATTGGCTAAGGACCTCTTTGTAACTAGATTAATTGAGAGTGCAGAACCACCAGCACAAATCTCCAGATGCATTTTCTCCTTCTTGGAGAACACTCTGGACCCTTACTAAGCCCTGGGCAAAGCTCTGCTGTCCACCACTAGACGAGGGTGCCAGTCCTGGCCCGCTTGCCTCCTACTTCATTGCCCACATGCCTTCACTTCTCAGCAACCCACGATGCAGTTAACACTGCTCATTAATGTGTCCACCGTCTCTTGAAAATGTGTTTGCATTTTTAGTAACTGTACCCCCTTGTATTAATGAGGCTCGCGCATTGCCTGTGAAATTGTACAATGAGGGGAAGCATAAAAAACAAAAACTTTGTTCTTCCAGGAACACTTGGTTCAGTTCCTACACCAACCTGCTCTGTAGAGGATTCCCATGTGCGCGTGTGGGCTGTATTCCACAGTGACAGGTGATCAGATGACCTTGGGTGGTCTGTCTACTTCTTCACTTAGGCTGGTCCCTAAGTAAAATTAACATATCGAATGCTCTTTGAACTCTTACAGCTGAAAACCCTCCTTGCTTGTGTTTAACCTAGCAGTGCCTAAACATATTTGACCGTGGGACATCTTTTCTTTTTTCTAACTCCTTTTTACTGTTTTTTGAATCTTTATTAGTCGCAGTTGACATTCAACATTATAAAGATGATCTTACACAAGTTTATATTAAGAAATTATGTCACACAACCCAATTTTTTTAAATAAGCAAGGGCCTTGAGTAGATATTTCTCTAAGGAAGATATGCAAGAGCCAATATGCACATGAAAAGATAGTTAATATAACTAATTATTAGGGAAATGCAAATCAAAACCACGAGATACCAGCTCACGTTCATTAGCATAGCTATTATTTAAAAAAAAAGAAAGAAAGAAAAAATAAGTGTTGGTGAAAATACGTAGAAATTGGTGTCTCTATGCATTGTTGGTAGAAATGCAAAATGGGGCAGGCACTATAGAAGACATTGTGGCAGTTTCTCAAAAAGTTAAACATGGAAGGACTATATAATCCAGGCATTTCACTTCTAAGTTCACACCCAAACAGACTGATAGCAGGGACTCAACCAGATCCACGTAGGCCCATGTTCCAGCAGCATTACTCATGATCGCCAAAAGGTGGGACCAACCCCAATGCCCATCAACATGTGAATGGATAAACAAATCGCGAGGTGTGCTTGCAGTGGAATATTACTCAGGAACACGCTGACACAGGCGACAGTGTGGATGAACCTGGAAAACATGACGCTGAGTGAAAGAAGCCGGAGATGGGTAGACGAATACTGCATCGCTGCACTTAGATGCGGTAAGTACAATGCGAAACTCATAGAAACAGAAAGGAGAATAGTGGTCATGAAGGTCCGAGAGGAGGGGAGTAGGGAGCTGCTGTTCACTGCGAGCTTGTTCAACTCGCAGGACGGCTTTGAAGGCGGCCCTGCACAAATTTGTAACCTTTCTTAAAACATGATGAGACTTTATTTGTGATTTTGTTGTTAGCTCATCAGCTATCTTTAGTGGTCGTGTATTTTATGTGTGGCCAAGACCATTCTTCTTCCAATGTGGCCCAAGGAAGCCACAAGGTTGGAACCCCCTGGTTTCATGGGTACACATTTTCTGTTTGAAATGATGAAAAACTTCTAAAAAAAAGATAGTGGTGATAGCACACATCACAAATATACTTAATGCCACTGAATCGTACACTTAAAAATGGTTAAAATTATAGATGTATGATATGGGATATTTTACCATGATACAAAAAGAAAGTATCTCATAAAAATACTAAAACTGAAAATGTATATGTCCAAGCCTTTGCTTCCTATATTCAGAAGATGTACCTGAGAAGCACCCTCACAATGAGAAGGCTGCTAGGTGACCATGGAATTGGACCAGAGAGAGGAGGTGAGGTGGACGAGAGGAATGCTTAGGAGACAGTCTTACCAAGGGGTCTACTGCCTCTTCAGCCTTCAGTAGGACCAGACCCCTGGAGGCCCGGCTGGCTCCTCCCCTGGGAGAGAGCAGTCTTCCTTCTAGAAGTCCAGTGCCCGCCTTCCTCTGCTGACTTTTCATTACTTACAGGGATAAGTGCTCTGGCCTCTCCTGATTGACACATTCTTCCTCTAAACATGCTCGTACTTCCAACGGAATTACTGCTCCCGGTCTCTATGCCCGAAAACCATTCTGTCGCATTAAAGTGACTTTACCTTTGTCTGCTCTGATCTGGTGATTGCTTGCTTCATCAATTGTACGTTCCTGTTTTGAGGGAGGAGTGGCTGAATCTCTACAGATGCCAGTAACAATAGGAATGGCAAGCGTCTGCCCCGCTCATGGCCTCCTTCTAAGAAGTCCGCGCTGCGCGCCTATCTGCCTGTGCAGGAGAAGAAGGAAGCAGCCAACGGAGATCGTTTGAAGAGCTTCCCACGTCACATCATTGATGAAGTGCAGTAGAAGAGATTAGGACAGAATTATTGCCATTAATAAATAAGGATACGACAACGGGGCCAGACCTCATTTACTCAGCTCCACTCCATATATCTTTCAAATCACCTACACCTTGTCCTCTAAGCCATTTGTATGAGTCTGATGGCTTACGCGTGATTCCTGCCACGGGGCACAGAGCATGCACTGACCTGGGGGAGGGCGGGCGGGCGCGGGGGAGGTTCTTGGTTTTGAAGAAATGTAGGTTCCTCCCCCGAATTTAATAGGAGCACAAAACTCAAATCGAGAGCCATTCCCAGGGCTAGGATTTCTTTATGCCAACAGGCAGCACGGGGTAACATTTACCGCAGAACCCTTGCTGCCATCAGAGCTGCAATTCCCTTCTAGATATACACCCTCACATGGAGTGTCATTTTCATTGAAAGTGACACTTCCCCACACTTGTGAAGCCAGTAGTGCCGAAACCTAAGCTGAGGTTTGAGCTTCAGATGGGTCTTCGGTGTCTTTGGTGCAATATTTAGTATTTTGTACACTGTGAGCGTGGGGTGAGAAGTTAACAAGCTGACTTCCTCAACTAACTCTGTCTACAGTGGTTGACAGACGTGACTGTGTTGCCTGTGTTCCCTCTCAAGCACACTGGAAAGATCATTTGACTGTAAAGTACAGTCGTTTGTGATGATTGCAAGTCACGGGTTGCACGCAGACATCGCAGGAGACAGAGGTTTGGGTATTTTTCATTCCAAACCTTTCGGGGTTTGTAGCCTGACTTCATTAACAGTTTCGTGTAATGAGAGAGCTGGTGGCATGACCAGGACAATAATTGTGGATGTTGTTAACACAAAGCTCTTAGAGGACATACGTCCTACCTGATTGTGATGAGTTGCGGAAATGTCTCACGGTCTTATGACTGAGATTATAATCAGGAACCCAAGAACACCTGGGTCCTACCCTGCCAGTCAGTCCTCCTCTGGTGGGATTCCCAAATAAGCTACTATCCCAGAACATTAGCAGGTGAGAGTCAGTGTCACATCAGTGACAGCTGCCCAAGCCTTGCCCGATGAGCTACAGTGAAGGTTGTGTTGCAAATTTATTTATGGGATCACCTACCTGCAAGTCTGTGCACCTGGCCCCATGTGGCTGGGCCCAGGATGCAAAATTATCCCCAGGGTCCTGTTCATCTCTGCCTTTCCTTGTCTCTCTTCTAGGTCAGCCTCATCCTCATGTAGGGTCTCTATGACAAGGGCCCAAGATATTCAGGCATACCTGCCACCTGCTTAGCAACCATAAGAGAGAGCTTTTGGTCCAGTGAAGGGCCTGGGATTAACTCTGATCTGGTCTGACCTGGATCACATGCCTCTTCCCAAAGCTTTCACCGGACAGGAGTGTGGAATATGCTGACTGGCCTGGCCTCCCTCTGCATCCATGCCAGGAACTGGGTCAAGACACATGTAGAGTCTCATGGTTCAGGAGTATAGAGGGCAGTTCCCCAGAAGAAAACTGTTAAAGTGTCAGCAAAAGAAGGTGGGAAGGAAAAAATAGCAGATATCCTCTGTACCCCAAAATCCAAATCTTAGTAATAGTATATTTAGACATACAAAAGAGACAGAGAGAGATGACTGATTGATTTATAGATAGATATATAAGAGATAGAGATGATAGAGATAGGGAGATGATAGATAGATAGATAGATAGATGACAGACAGATAGATAGGATAGAGATAGGGAAATGATAGATGATAGGGAGATGTAGATAGATAGATAGATAGATAGATGATAGATAAATAGATAGATAGGATAGAGATAGGGAGATGATAGATGATAGATAGATAGATAGATAGATAGATAGATAGATAGATAGATAGATAGATAGATGATAGAGATAAAGATAGGGAGATGGTAGATAGATAGATAAGAGATAGAGATGATAGAGATAGGGAGATGATGATGATGATAGATAGATGATAGAGACAAAGATATGGAGATGGTAGATAGATAGATAGATAAGAGAGAGATGATAGAGATAGGGAGATGATGATGATAGATAGATAGATAGATAGATAGACAGATAGATGGGATAAGAGAGATTATGGAGATGATAGATAGATAGATAGATAGATAGATAGAGCACTCACTAAATCGTGTAGCAGGTGTGACGTTCGTCCTTGGTTCTGGGCTGGGCGGGCACCACTGTGCTCCTTAGAATGCAGGTGGTTCGCTGAGGCCATGGCTGTGCCCGTCACTTAAGCTTGACCGTCTTGCAGGCAGGGATGTGTTTGCTTGTTTCTGATCATCTCTAACCACTTCACATGGACAATGACCTTAGAGGGTACCCAAGAAGGGCTGTGGACACATTTTCAAGAAGGAGATGTAGGGTTCACATGAAATACCCTTGAAGATGTTTCCTTTAAAACCCAGAAAATGATCCTGGAAAAGTCAATACACCTGGGATAGCTCTCCAAGTAGAAACTGGGGACATCTTAGTGCAGTGTGACAATAAGAGTTGTTATAGGTTTGCTTTGCTAATGCAGTGACACAGTCTGAACAAGGCCCTTCAAAAATGTTATCTTCTGAGGGAGACGGCACAGCTCAGTGGGGAAAATGCAGGCTTGGGTGTCAGAAGGCCTCAACGCTACATGTCACCACATATCAGATGTTGGGAAAATGACTTACGTTGTCATCTCCAGCTTCCTCATCTGTACAAATTAGGGGGCTGTAGGTACAGTTCCTGCACTATGATAGTTGCTCAATTAATGTTGGCCCTCCCAGACCCTGGGAGGGACCCTACTAGGCCCTACTCACTGCCAAGGGACCCTGGGCACTGAGCAATGAGACACCACTGCTGAACACAGTTGCTGGAAGCAGGAGTCTGACCAGCCAACCGGGAAGGCGGCCTTTCTGGGTACTTTGCCTCTGTCTGCTCCTGGTTCCTTTATTCTCCGCTTCTTGGGGAATCAGACTGCATGGGTAGCCTGGCTGCAGTTTCCCAGCTTGGAGGGCAGAGTACACAAAAGGGTAAGACTGAGGCACCGACTCTTTCACCCCACGCAGCACCCTCATGTGTCAGTTTACGAACGCTGTGAATGTTCTTCGTGATCTTTCCCCTGTGCTGATGCTATGGATAGGCCCTCCGCCATCTGACCCGAGAGAATTCTGTCATGTTTCCAGGACAGGTTTCTGTCCTTTGCACCCACATTCCAATCTGTTTTTAAGACTAGGTGACAGTTACATCCTTAAAGTAAACCAGGCAATTTAATGAGGAAACGGGAATCTGACAACCAGTCGATTTCATGGGGGGAAAATCAAACAATTGGTGCATTAAATTGGTTGGACATTTCATCTCACAAAACAAAACTTGTTCCATCTATTCATGACTCCCAGGTCAGTGCTAATTTCCACCCACGTTTCTTACCATCTCTAATGGTGTCCAGGGTGCACACCCTCCCACACTATTATTAATAATTCAAGTTCATCGTCATGGCTTTTCTTTTCTCTTAGTACCTCTGTATGATTTCACTTCCTCGCTTTTCATGCCTAATTTATTTTTTTCCAACTTTTTCCAATTAGTGTTGTGCTCCTGCTCCATGAGTCATACTTCTGAGAAGAATTCATCAGAAACGAGGCTTTGTTTATCGAGTGCTCGCTGGCTGGCACCTCCAGAGACGTCCGGAACTGAGGGAGACAAGTATTCATTATGCTTTCATGGGTGAAAGCGCTACCTAGGTGTGTGGGGAGAACACACCGAAAATAGAAACGGGAGATCAATGGGCCCAAATGCCGCCAGAAAGACCGGATGGCAGGAGGGCGACGAAGGCACAGATGTGGGAAGACTCGCAAGTGGGTGGGAAAGTCTCCAAAGCAGCGGCCCTCAGCCGCAACTTCTTCCCACGGTTACTGGCCTCAGCCCGCCGGGGACTGTGCTGGCGTGGGCAGGGCGTGGGCAGGGCGCGGGGCTCACGACCCAGTGATTTTCTGCACAAACAAATCACGAGAGAATATGGGAAGTTGGGTTGGGCAAAGGGAGGTGGCTTCACTCCATTAGCTGGCACCCAAGGGTGCTAGTCAGCCCAAAAGGGGGACCCAGGACACCCTGCAGGTTTCCCCAGAGCTTCTGGCGAGCTGTCTAACTTGCACAAAGCTGGCTAGAAAGACTTCCGTGAGGTGACTGCAGGCATCCGCACCTGTCACTCACGGAAGCCACAACTCCCTCTACCTTGTAGACGTCAGGCAGTCTCTGTGCCAGGTGGCTGGTGGCTGGTTGCCTATTGTGACAACTAGCTCCCCCCACACCCCGCAGAGAACAGATACGTGCTAAGAATGTCCGGGGATGCTGGGAAGAGCGGCCCTTTCAGTGGTAGCACTGAAGCTCCGGGCTCCCTTCACCATTAACTCCCCTCCTGCATGTAGAGTGCGCCTCAAGCGGTAAGTTCAATGCAGAGCGCAGGGAAGACCTGAATCTTCGGTTATGTTCACTTATACGTTACAAAGACCACTGTTTTTGCATCAAGTGTGCAAAATGTCCTATATTCTCCATTAATAGGAGCTGCTATACCTGTCGGCTACGCCTGACCTGGTGACCAAAGCCCATCAAGCAGCAGCAGGACCCACAGGATGAAGGGCTTTCTTCCACGGGCACCCACGTGGTGGCCCAGGGACCCCCACACATAGGTGGTCCTGCGAACAGGACCACGGCTGTGCCTGGAACTAGCTTGCTCTCCCAGAAGCCGCAGTGCGACCGGACGCACCAGGCCGCCTTCGCAGCGCTCTCCGCTTTACCCGCTTTATGGTCAAGTCACCTCCTCCCTGTGCGCTGTCAAATCTCACTCTGCCTCCTGAGCACCCACCTGGCTCATCCAGGATCCTCTCCCCTTCTTGAGATCTGTAACTGAATCCTACCAGCAAAGACCAGGGTCCAGAGAGGAGGGCGGTGTTTGGGGAGCCACTTTTTCCACCTCCCACCTTCTCTTAAACAGTCAAATAAAACTGTAAAAAATCTCTGAGCACAGGTCCAACCTGCATCAACGCGTCCCAGAAGCTGTGCATTGTCACAGGCATCGGCACTTGCCTGGTCGTTACAGGAAAATTCCAGCCTCGATTTGGAAAATAGTCTTTGTGTCTCTGCTCTATTGACCAGCACTCTAGAAGGAGGGAGGAGTCTTAGGCCTAGAATTCTTTATCCCATGTTCTTGACTTGACTACAAGCGGTTCTATTACACACGGCCATTGGCTGTGAGCGAACTCAGGCCTGAGAACATTCAAGTCATTGGTACTTCCCTAAGATTTGAATCATAAGAACTAATCATGGTGGAACCATTTCTAGAATTGTGCAGATGAGTGCAGACTTCCACTCATCTAACCCACACACGAATTTTTCTGGAAGAGAGACCTTCTAGAGTTGAGGGCTGCATTTATTCTAGACATGAATTTGCTCTAATTAGAGTGAAAAAGAACTCTGACTATGGTTACTATTAAGAACAAAGTGAGGGGAAGCTGGGATGGCTCAGCGGGTTAAGTGCTCACTTTGAAGCCCCGGGGACTGAGGATTGAATCCCCGCCCCGGCCCATGCGAACTCACATGCTGAGCTGGGGTGTAGCCCCCAGTTCAGTTCTTGCCGGGACCTATGTGGGAGGCTCCCGGCCCAGTTCCTGCCCTGCGAAGCCCTGTGCCCGCCTGTGGAGTGAAACTATATGGAAAACTAATGTCAACTTTGGAGACTGCTCTGGGCCCTCCCCCTTCTCTCTGTCTCTCTCTGTCTCTGTTTCTCTCTGTCAAAAATCAATAAAATAAATCTTTAAAAAAAAAAAAAGAACAAGGTGAGAATTATCGAAGAGCCAAGTCAAACTTAAAGTATCTATGGTCTTTGTTGAGCCCCATGACAGTCAGGAGACTGACTGAGGCTGCTGGTGGTAAAGGCATTGCTGGTAGGTCCCTGCTGACTCCTGTGACTTCTCTGGGGGCTCTCTGCTTCGTCTCATTGACTTTCTCACCTTCCTGGCGCACATCTGACCGTCTCTATTCGGAATTAATAGGACAAACAATTCTAACATCTCATCTCCTCATATCCTTCCTTCAAAGAGCCTCAACCAGGCCATATCTCATTTGGTTTTGATTTGTGTTTCTCTAATGATCAGGGATAGTGAGCATCTTCTCACATGCGGTTTAGCCCTGTGCTTACCATCTTTGGAGAAATGTCTATTCAAGTCTGTTGTTCGTTGTTTTTTTTAACTGGGTTATTTGGAGTTTTCTGGTGTTGAGTTATAGGAGATCTTTGTATATTTTGCATATTAACCCCTCATCAAACCCCTTACGTGGTTTCCAGATATGTTCTCCCGCCCTGTGTGTTGCCTTTCCACTCTGTGGATTCTGTCCTTTGAGGCACAGACCCTTTTAATTTTGATGTGCTCTAATTTTTCTAGTTTTACTTCTGGTGTGTCCAGATGGGGCTTTTTCTCAAAGACTTTGTTGTTTTAGAGTAGTTTTAGGTTCACGGCAAAATTGAGCACCAGGAGCAGAGATTTCCCATGTGCCCCTGGCCTTACACACCCACCGCTTCCCCAAGATAAGCTTGTCCAGTAAAATATAGGGTCAGATTGCAAGGCTCCCTTGATCTCAGGTCAGAAGAACATTCTTCCAACAGGGCCAAAATCAGATTCGCCCGGCTGTCCCCTCACTGGCTGACTTTGCCATTGTGAGCACAACCCACGTGAGAGGTCGGGTTTCCCAGACCCTCCTGGGTCCATCCAAACGACATGTCACAAGGTTTG
The DNA here is from genome assembly GCA_004027555.1 of Craseonycteris thonglongyai. NCBI lineage: Eukaryota > Metazoa > Chordata > Mammalia > Chiroptera > Craseonycteridae > Craseonycteris > Craseonycteris thonglongyai. Next base: position 64,668 of record PVKE010000257.1, on the reverse strand, counting down.
GGGAAATCTGGCTCTTCCTCTTGCTCTTGCTAGATCTGTCACTTGAACAGGTTGCTAAAACTGTGAACCTCAGTTGCTGTGGGCAGCCATGTTTCCTAGCACACTGGAGAAGTCTTGTCTGTAGCAGGAGAGAATAAACCAGAGAGCCAAGCATAAGTGGGAAGGGGAGAGAAAGAGAGAGAGAGAATGAATAAGAACCTAAAAGAACAGAGAGGAGAGGGGTACCAGGCCCAGGACAACCCTGGAGGCCCTCACCTTTGTCACCCCCAAGGCCACGTTCCCCCTAGACTTCCCTGTGATGTGTTTCTTCAAATTCATTTGTTGTTGGTATAACTTTTAGTTGGGTTTCCATCACTTGAAACTAAAACAAAAGAAGTCCTTGCTAAATAAAATATCTACTTTATGGAGTTGTGGCACTTAAATTTTGTCTTTTGTGGGGAAGCCGGGATGGCTCAGTGGGTTAGGTGCTCACTTTGCAGCCCTGGGGACTGAGGATCGAATCCCGGCCCCAGCCCTTGCAGACCCACATGCTGAACTGGGGAGTGCCCCCAGTTCAGTTCTCACCGGGGTGAGACCCCGGCCCAGTTCCTGCCCTGTGCAGCCCCGCGCCCACCTGTGGAATGAAACTATGTGGAAAAACTGATGATATACAACTGTGGAAACTGTTCTGGGCCCTCCCCCTTCTCTCTGTCTCTGTATCTCTCTCTCTCTCTCCCTCTCTCTCTCTCTGTCAAAAACAATAAAAATAAATCTTTAAAAAAAAATTTCTGGGAAAGCCGGGATGGCTCAGCGGGTTAAGCGCTCGCTTTGAAGCCCCGGGGACCGAGGATCGAGTCCCGGCCCCGGCCCATGCAGACCCACATGCCCTGCGCAACCCTGTGCCCACCTGTGGAGTGAAACTATATGGAACACTAATGTCAACTATGGAGACTGCTCTGGGCCCTCCCCCTTCTCTCTGTCTCTCTGTCTCTGTTTCTCTCTGTCAAAAATCAATAAAATAAATCTTTAAAAAAAAAAAAAAATTTCTGTCTTTTGTTAAATGCTTCATTTGTACAGTACTGGACAATGACAAGCACTTGCTGACTCGTGGCTGATAATGGTACTGGTGGAACTTGCCTACTTCCTAGAGTCTGTCTGGGAAAGGTGGCTTCTGTGATCCAGCAGTATTAGCCGTGTCTGCACACCTGAAGAAACGCTGTCCTAGTCCCCATCCGTGACCTGCTCAATCAGAATATGCATTTGGCAAGGTCCTCACATGACTCATATGCAAAATAAACTACAGAAGGCACTGGGTGTGTATAGCAATGAATTATTGTTGTTGTTGTTGTTGTTGTTTAAGATTAATTGTTTGAGAGAAGGTGAGAGCGAGAGAGAAAGCGCGATCAGTGATGAGAATAGAAAACTCCCCTCCTCACGTCATCTTGCCTGTGCAGAAAAGACCTGGCATCGCATGACTTGTGCTGCAACAAGAAGAATGTGTAACAGGACAGAGGCAGGAGCGGGGCCCCTGGGGCGTCAGGCCAGTGCAGCAAAGAAGACTGAGAGCTGGACTCATGGGTCTCAAGGCCACTTAGAAAGAGGGAGAGGGTAAGGGGGTAGGAGTCAGAAAGGGTGGCTCTCTCGCAATACTGAGATTGAGCATGGCAAGTTTGAAACACCATCTGAAACGGGGAAGATTATTGTGAGATTATCACGGTTGTGATCGGCCCACCTCCCCCCGCCCCAGCTATCCCCCACTCATTCCTAAGATTTCAGGTCCAAGGTCTCTTCTTCCCGGGGACCTTTCTCCATCCTCCAAATTATACCAGCCTCACGCCTCACTGTAGCCCCTCAGACCCTGCAGGCTCCTTTCACACAATTGTCCATTTGTCACAACAGGTGGCATGATGCTCGTGAATGATGTCTCCTTCCCCTCAACTGTTAAGTTCTGTGAGAGCCGTCTAGTCCCCATGATATGCCCCGTATCTCACGTACCTGGTACAGAGTCAATGCTCAGTTAATAAATCTGAGATTATTCTTTATTTTAACAGGACTGTTCTATAGAGTTTATATCAATGAACTAAATAGATAAAAATTGTATATAGTGTGATACCCTTTTAACTAATTACATAGCAATACACACCAAATTATTTGTAAAGGTTATTGGTGAGTGGTGGTACTAGGAGAGTTGTTTTTATATTTTAACATTTTCTAATGTTTCTACAGTGAAAACTTCATTACACAATATCTAGTGTAATAAAAATGACAAAGAAGTGTTGTGTTCTAAGTTGCTGTATTTAAAATAATCAGAACTCTCTGGACATTTAGCCAAAAGAGTTAGCGACACGCTCGTCTTTAGTGCGCTCCTTCGTAGTCACAGGACGGCTCAGCTCATCTGGTGAACACAGATGGCCAAGGGCTCCCGCATTCTAGGGCATGCGTCTGCATGCGTCATTTTTAAAACGTTGTTCTAATCTCAACAACATCTAAATTGGTCCTTGAATGGCTTCACCAAGTGGAAAGAGTCAGACCAAATGCTGCCCAGGGTTGTACTTCCGAAAAGGCCGGCTTCCAACTGTGATGGGTCATTAAAAAGAGATGCCTGTTGTCAGAAATGTCTGCCCACCTGGAGCCTTAATTAAGCTCTCAGGACAAAACAAATGAGGGTGTGAACAGTGAAAGTAAAAATTTGTCCTGTGAAAAATGGGAATAATGTCACCAGGGGGTGCATTTTTCATTAGAATTGGCAGATAAGGACCAAAATAGACATAATGGGTCATTTGCTTATAAACCAACAGTTCAATCCGAATCATGCTGTGGGCCCCCAGCCTATTTACCATCTTCAGAAAACCTTTCACTGGGACAGACAGCACAGCCTGTCACTACCTGAGGCTCTCACCCAACTGCGCTTTCCTGGCAATATTAATATATATATTTCTATGTTTCTCACCTTAAAAAGAAACTGAATTGATTTGTTTCGGCATTGTGTAAACACCAATCTGAAACTGATTAACAAGGAACAAAGGAAAGCCAAGAAGCCCGGAGGGCGGGCCAGAAGCTGCAGACTTGAGTCATCTACCTCTGTGGCACATTATTAATCCATGACATGGTTTCCCCTCCTACTGTCCCTATCTCAGAAACAGTCTCACTGCCTGAGACCTGCGTGATGCTGGAAGGTGATCAATTCATCTTCAGACTCCAGCATTCGCCCATCTGGATCTCAGTTAACTCTTAATCAAGAAAAGACTTCCTTCTAAAAATCAAATTAGCAACTCATCACTCTGTAGTGGGGCGCAGAGGTGTGGGGTCTCCTCCAGCTGCCCTTGGCATGGAGCACACTCTCCTGGAGGGTCAATGAACTGGGGAGATGAGTTATGACTCCGTGATGTCTCCTGGGAGTCTACCCTGGAGCCAGGCCTCAGTGTCACCTGGTGCCACTTCCTGCCATTGACACTGACCTCACATGCACCCTGCATCACTATGATGTCCTATTCGCCCAGGCGCTGGGGCCCAGTAGGTCACACTATGAATATTGCGTGAATGAACAGACACATCCTCTCTGTGCAAGACAGGATGAGGGATGCTCCTTATTTGTGGAATTCTAGACTTAAAGACAAAAAGATAAGGCAGGCTGGTCCTGCAGATGAGATTAAGGAGATGAGCTATGGTTGGCTGAGGGATGGGTTTTATCCAGGGCATGCCTACAGCAGAATCACCTATGAAGGTTTTAGTTTTCAATACAAATACCTTGAGAGATTAGAAGTAGTCAAGATAAACTCTAAAATAGAAAGGCAAATCCCAGCACATAGGTTAAAAACAAAACAAAACTCCATTGAAGATTCTGCAATATACCTGATTAAAAATCACTAATCTTAAATACTGCTTTCAGAAATACATTTTCTATAGACACAGTTTTCACCCTCTTGAACCCTCACAAGAGTGTCTCTGAGAAACTGTGAGGGACATCAAAGCCATTTCCCATGAGGGGATTAGGACCAAAGCAATAAAGGTCTCTGACTATATTTGAAACTGGGCAACAGAACATGAATTCTATCATCAATCATCTCAATTCCCTTTGAGAAGCAAATAACCATATGTTCTTAGTAAGTAATACACAAACAAATGTAGGATATTGAAATGTGCGAATCCCACCCCCCATCACATACAAGACATGTGAAGTTCCAAACTGGAATGCCAGAAATAAACCTCCATCGGTTTAGCCTCACAACTACAAGCATATGCTACACTCATGAACCTCTCAACACCAGGTGTGAAAAGGTGGGAGGTAAGAGAGGACACAGGGAGGATTGTGAAGGGAATTTGTTCAGAACGACCTACACTGCCAGCTTCACCCCAACCGTGACCGATGGGGCGGGAATGGGGTGTGTGGGGGTGGGAGCCAGCAGCTCATGGCAGGCCCCCCGGCTGGCCGGGCTGACACCCACAGGCCACAGGGCCATAAATGGAATATGCACGTGCCTCCCAGAAGCCTGCAGGACTGAAGGCCATTGCTTTCTGGTCCCATCGCAGTCTGTGAAGTGGCCCTGAAGACATTTCCACGTGGTCACAGGCCACTCGGGGCCTGCAGGGACCTGTCTTCCTCTACCAGTCAAGTGAGGACACACTTTGGAGATGCCCAAGCTTACATTTCAAGAGCTTAGCTGCCTCCACTAAAAATATACTTGTCTATATCTAAAAATGTATCCTTTGAGTCAAGGAGACAGATTTCATTGATGTATTTGGCAAATGCTGAGATACACCAGTTAATTCAGTGGGTTTGTCCCACCGCCGCTGACACGGTCTGGAAGGCTTACAGGGGACCTCAGGGGTCCATGTGTCGTCACCTTCAACCACCCTCTGCCCTCAACTCCTCCAGCCCATGGTTGCAAGCCTTGCCTCTCCACGCAGCCCTTTCCGATTTGGGCAAAGCCCACCCAATCTGTGTATGTCCCTTGTAGAGAGCTAAACCCACCCTCCATCACGCGTCCATTAACTGTGGTTCTAACTTTGTAATTCAGAGCCCAATTCCCCTTCCTCAAGGAAGCCTCCGCTGCTTGAAAGAAGATACCAGCCTCCGTGAGGCCTTTATTCATCATATGACCTGAGTTTCACGACCTCACTAACCAGTGACCCTCTGGTCACGGGTCCCAGTTTCTCTGAGCCTGAGTGAAGCATGGCTCCAAGCCCTGAGCGCAGACACAGGCAGGGGCTCCAGCCAAGAACGGGGAGAACTGCTCCAACTCCCTCCCCTTCTAAGATTCACTATCTATCGGTGGAACAGGCATGTACACATATGATACGGGGTAGCGATTTGTGGTTTACAAATCACGTTCCCATATGCTGTCTAGCATTCATTGCAGCCAAATCAACACAGTAGACGCACTTCAAGAATGCTAATAGCTAGAGCCTCAAGGCTTCTTTGTAAATGTTGATACTGAAAGATTTCTCCTCTCTCCACTACTTGCAAAGATTTTTAGATGAGTGCAACCTCATTAAGGAGTAAACCGTGTTACGTTTCATTCTGGAAGGTTCTGCTCATCATCTGAGCCTGTCAGGACTCCCAGGGGCACCCCCTCCTCCAATCCTGCATGAATATGAAAAACTGGGAGACATCAGAGTCCCAGAGCTAAGACTCCGGGTGATGGTTTCAGAAAACCTGGGTCCAAGTTTTGGCTCCTGCCCTCTGTGATCTTGGGCATATTTCAGTTTTTTGCCTCCGTGTGCTTATATAATAATGGGTTCAGTGTAAGGCCCATCTGCTGTGGGTGTCAACTGTGGTCATCTGTACGATGCTTAGCACTAAGCCTGGGGGCTAGTTAGCACTTACACTTTGTCACTTGTGTTTACTGTTGCTGGTGATATTTGGGATGTCACTGATTTCCATTCCCAGAGCACTGGTTGACAGTACTGAAGACCAGCACTGACAGAAAACTTCCCCAAAGAGACACTGGTTCTTTCATCAGTCATTTACCATAAAAACTAACCTCCCTGATCTACTTTGAACATGACCCGTATTTTCATACTTCTATAATCTACACACCTAGTAACGTCTTCTTTTTCAGCCTTTTGAAAGTTGTCCATTTATTTTGTTGTCATCATAAACTCATTCCCTACTAATGAAATCCTAAAATAATGCTGTTCTACCAATTGTTTTGTTGTTGTTGTTGTTTTATTATTATGACAATCAACATGAAGCTTCAGCCAGTTATCAATTATTTGGTCCACAGTGACTTTGTCAAAACATGAACATGTATGTGAGGGAGGGAGAACTCACCAGGGTCTAGCCTGCCCCTGGTCTAGACATGCCCTGAAATGGATTCTTCTATCTGTAACAGTGACTTCAAAATCCAAGTCCATCAGACATAATGAAAAAATCCTACCATTTGTGACAATACGGATGGAATTGGAGGGTATTATGCTAAGCAAATTAAGTCAGAGAAAGGCAAATACTTACATGTAGAATCTTAAAAACAAAACAAACTCAAAGAAAAAGAGGTCAGACTTGTGGTTACCAGAGGCAGCGGCTGGGGGAGGGGGAGCCGGAGGACAGGGGTCAAAGGTACAAACTTTCGGTCATAAGAGGGACAGGTAGTGGGCACGTGATGTAGAGCATGGGGACTCCAGGCGGCATAGCTGGATGTTCTGTGGGAAAGTTGTTAAGAGAGTAAAACCTAAGAGTTCTCATCTCAAGGAGATGTTTTTTTTTCCTTTTTTCTTTCCTTTTTATTGTATCGATGTGAGGAGATGGATGTTTGCTGAACCGATGGTGCTCATCATCTCTCAATACATGTAAATCAAATCATCAAGCTGTGCGCCTTGACTGCACACCGTGTGTATGTCAGTTATCTTTCAGTAAAACTAGGGGGTGGGGAATCCACGTCCACACACTGGAGAGTGAGAAGAATTTTTGAAAGTAGCAATGACTTAACAAGGTTCAACTGATACACAGGTTGTCTGATACGGGATGTGTGGAGACAATAGAAGGTGAGGGTGTGTGCCTGCTGACCCGGCTCGGAGGCAGGAAGAACAACTCACCCCATGGACACCCAGAAAGGACGGGCCAAAGGCACAGCTGCCCTGAGCGGAGGACGTCTGAGGTGGCAGAGCGTGTGCTGAGCACAGCCGGCAAGAAGCAGCCGCATGGTCCCCCTGCAGCAAAGATGCTGACCGGCCCCACTCCAGCTGCGAGCCAGGCTCTCACGCAGCTGGGACGCTCAGCAGTCCCCAGAAACCAGCGTTGAGCTAGCCGTGTTGTTCCTCTGTTTTACCAGAAGCCGATCTCTCTCTTTGTTCAGCTCGGCACAGCTGATGTGGACAACCGCGTCTAGACTGAATGGCACAAACAATTCTAGGGACATCCCCGCTCACGTCTGTTTCAGAATACGGGCTGCACTGTTGGCTTCGTGTTGCATGGATGTTGCCATCATTTCTTGCCACGGCTCCTACCGGGAGCCCAGCAAGTCTGAAAGTGACAACAGCGCCTCCCTATTGTCACTCAGGGTACCTGCCACTCTGCCCCCGAATGACTCCTTTAATGTGCCTGTAGTTTTGTAAACAGCTGCCTCATCAGTGTCCTCAACTGCCCCATCTGAGCACATTGTGTCCTTCTAGACTCTGATGATAGCTTCCCTTTCTTTTTCTCTTAAAAGCACATAATTTTTTTTTTTTTAAGGTTAAGCAGAAGTTTTTTGGAAAGAAGTAAAGCTCTCGAAATGAGAGGACACCTGAAAATGAAATGCCCAGCACATAATTTAAAAGAAAGAAATAACAATAAATTTAAGGCAGCTAAGGACCCAGTTTCATTAGGAATCTCATAAGTGGGTTTACCTGATAAAGATGATTATAATCATTGTGAGGGTCTGTCTATTGGATTATGGGTTAGTTATTATGTTTGAACTCCTGCATAGAAAACACATATTTGATAATAATAGGAAGCATTCTTCCACAGTGAAAGTGAGTTCCAAGACTGTGAGGCAGATGATTTAAATCAGGTAATTATACTGTATTCAAGAATGAGAAGTAGACAACCTAATGTCTCTATTAATTACTGGAAAATGGATGAGGAAGCGTGTGTTGCAGTCATCCAAAAGTAAACCTATGTTTGAATAAAGTCAGTTCAGTTTAATTAATTGCAATGCCCTCACGTTGGTTTCTAGGGTTGACATATGCACCATGTCCCAGGGCATGGGAACATGAGGGGACATGGGAACTGGGTGAGGGCTCCCCGCAGAAACGCCCTCACTGTCTTTACAGCTGTTGTGTAAGTCTAAAATGATTTCAAATTTTAAAAGTTTGTTTGAAAAAAACCTTAAGCTTATGGAAATATGAAACTTTCTATTTTAACAATCTTCATTATAAATCATTTGACCTCTATTTATGTATTGATGTCTAAGATATTAAAGTATTCTGAACAAAGTTTAATTTTTAGAAAAAAAGTGGTTCTTAAAAGCAAGCTTCTCCTAAACATCCACCAATCTTTTCTTTGTCCTGTCTTATTTTTAGGCTACTTTTTAGGTTTTATCCAATAAACATATGTTACCTTATAAGAAAATAATAATGTTATATTTTATGATAAAAATCCGTTTCAGTTTTTTAAAAAAAGAAACAGCTCTTGTGGATAAATGGGTGTCCACTCCACCTGCTCTGTCATCCTCCCAATAGTAGGTCATCACCCATGTCCAGAAAGTTCTTTCTCAGGTAGGGAGCTCTCAGTTTCCACTTCAGAGGCCACAGCTTCTGAGGAAGAAACTACTCCCAACACCGAAAAGAAACAGATCTCGCTTTCCTTCCCCACACCAACCTCAGTCGCAGAATTTTCCTCAACCCACTGATAAGAACACAAGGTCCCCTCTTAGGAGGATGGTTAGCATCGAGTTGTCAGCCTGATTATTCCCACCAAACACCCCTCCCACCCAACACACACAGCTTTCCTCACAACTCCACACTCCAAGTTGTAATCCAGAGCACACTTAGGGCACAGCCACAGGGTACACACGTGCCTGTGTGCGAGCCCCTCAGTCCCCCGGGAAGCTGGGCAGAGGCCCGGGGTCCCTGCTTGCATCCCTGTGGAAGGTTCTCCACAGAGTGGCCACAGCAGTCCTTGTTTTAGTTTTAGTTTTTTACAGTTTTATAAAGCTATAACTCACCTTCCATACAATGCACCGTGTAAGTGTATGATTCAATGGTTTTTAGTGCATTCACAGATGTGCACAACCAGCACCACACCGATTTTAGAATATTTTCATGGCCCCCAAAAGAAACCCTGTACCCCTTAATCATCAACCCCTCCCTCACCCTCCCCAAGGCCCTGGCAACCACGAACCTGCTTTCTGTCTTGCATTTGCTTGGACTGGACATTTCCTGTCAATGAAATCACACAATAGGGGCGTCCTGTGTCTGCCACTCAGCACAGTGTCTTCAAGGTGTATCCATGCTGTAGCCTTTAGCGGCTTCTCATTACTTTTTATTGCCAATTAATACTCGATTACACGGATAGACCCCATTTTACTCGTCCATTGAGCAGTTGGTGGACATTGGCGTGGTTACCATTTTTTGACTATTGTGAGTAATGCTGCTGTGAACACTTGTGTACAAGTTTCTGCGTGGGCGTATGTTCTCATTTCTCTTGAACATGAGAACATACCTAGGAATGCAATTGTTGGATCCCATGTTGACTCCATGGTTTACCTTTTGAGGCACCTCCAGACTGTTTTCTAAAGCAGCTGCACCCTTTACCATTTTCACCAGCGATCTATGGGAGTGCCAAGTTTTCCACACGGTTGCCAGCACTTGTAATCATCTGTCTTTCTCATAGCCATCCTGGAGGGCGTGAGGTGGTAGCTCATTGTGGCTTTGACTTGTATTCCCCTTTGTAGAATTACCAATGTTGAACACCTTCTCGTGCTCGACATCATCAGCCATTGGGGAAGCACAATTTGTATTAGCCATTGGTAGGTCTTTGGAGAAATGTCTATGCTAATCCTTTGCCCATTTTTAATGGGGCTATTTACCGTTTCATTATTAAGTTGTCAGAGTTCTTTAGACGTTTAAGACAGAAGTCCCTTGTCGGATATATGACTTGCCATTATTCTTGTCCATTCCGTCTTTTCATAATGCTTTCATGCACATCTTGTCACGCCCCGCCCCTCACGTGCCTTTTCACTACAAAGGGCTCTCACAGGAACTTGGACTTGATGGGCACCTGTCTGAGCTGCCCCCTCCCACGACCGATCTGGCCTTCCTTCTTACTCCTGACCCCATGCACTCTGCTCCAACCACATAGGTGGCCTTTGCATCTGCAGTTCCCTCTTTCCCTAGATGTCTACATGGCTTCCTTGTCTCCTCCAAGGCTTAATTCAAGTGACAGTGTCTCAGAGGAGCCTTCCTTGCCCACCCCATCTGGTTAACAACCACCGCTCTGCCCTGAGCTCCTCGTCTGCGTCTTGGCCTTGTTTTTCTCTGCACAGTTCATCACCACGGCACACTAGACTAGATCGACTTCCTGTCACCCACTACCTGTCTCCCCCAACGAGGCTACAACACCGTAAAGCTGGGCCTTCATCCATCTTATCTGCTGTGTCCTCACCTCCAACAGTCCCAGGGGCTCTGAAGGCATCCTTGTGCTCCTGAACCCCTGCAGGGAAATCACATTTCCAACATTCCAACACGTTTTCAATTCCATCAAGGATCACACTGCTTACAGTAACTATGTCCTTTTTACTATATACATGACCTTAAGGAAAAAAAATAAAAGGGATCTTTCAGACCTGGTATTTGATACTTTCTTGTAGCTTTTTAATTTGTTCTGTTTTCCACAGAGTACAATGGAACCACCCTAAAGCGGCAAATACAGTAATCCGGAACAGTGGAGGGAGGCAATGAACCCATAAGGCGAGCTAAGGGTCTTAACCCCCCCCCCCCCCTGCTAGGGACAGGAATGGTGGTGTGAGTTAGATTCTTGGCCAGTGCAGAAAAGCAACTATGAGAGTCAACAGAAGTGGCTTTCTGCCCCACGATTCAGAAGTACCTCGGATGGGATGTTTTTCTTTCCATAATCTGGAAGCCAATCCAGTAAAGCGATGTGGTCCTCTCGATTTGCTTATGTAGCTTTCTGCCATCATGTATAATGACCCCAGTGGCTGGACTGTGTCCATCACTCCATGGGACACGGACAGCTGCAGTCCTTACACTACGACACCAGCCATCTCCTTCTGCCGTGTGGAAATACCCAGGACGCTGCCTGTGTGTCCGCGTCTCCTCTCACCGTTGCTTGATCTGTCTTGACTTTATTTGCCCAGATTCTCGCTCTCTAATTCTACACCACAAGCTCACATCTCATCCATCTGCTCTCTTCCAGGGAGAGCAACCTTGCCGGCCACCACCATGCTGGCTGAAGATGACATTGCCTGCGGGAGCAGTGCCTGAGCCTGCTAACTGGTCTTCCTGCTCCCCGCCTCGTCCTGAGTACAAGGGAGCAAGTGCACTAGCCACACACACACACACACACACACACACACACACACACAGAATAGCCAGGTGATCCTTTCAAAACCCGAGTCATAGCATGTCACTCCTCTGTCCCAAACTCACCGTGGCTTTCATGTCATTCCGAGAAAAAGTCATCCCTGCTCACATGCAACTTGCCGTTACCGGGATGTGCCAGGCACACTCCCCACCTCAGGACCACGGCACGTGCTGTCCCTTTGTCTGGAACATTCTTCTTGACTGTCTCCCTACCTTCTTCAACTCTTCACTCGTATGACACCTTTCCAGTGAGGCCTTCCCTGATCAACCTACTTAAAACGGCCGCATCTCCCGACCCCAACACCCTTGCTTAACTGACTACATATTCCATTCGGGTAGTTAACCACTGTGTGCTCTCCCCACTGGTGTGCAAGGTAAAGGAGGGCAGGGCTTTGTGTCTATGTCGCTCACGGCTGTTTCCCTGGACGCTGAACATTTGTTGAATGGATGAATTACATGGATGAATGCGTGTCAGCTGCCTACCCAGGTGACAGCCATCACAGCCCCAGAATAGCTACAGTGGGAGAGGAAGGTATACCTCCTTTCTCTCAGGTATACACCTAGGAGCAGAATTGTTGGATCCTTTAGGCAATTCTGTCTTGAACCTTTGGAGGAATGTCGAGGCTACTTTCTGAAGCAGCTGGACTATTTTACATCCCTACCAGCAACCTACAAGGGTCCCGGTTTATCCATATCTTTGCCAATATGTGTTATCATCTGTCTGGGATTATAGCCTGGTGGGTATGAAGTCATATCTCACTGTGGTTTGATTTGCAGTTCCCTGTACAGACTCTGCCAGGCTGACATCAAAGGGACATGGGAACATAATCAGGACAGCCTTCAGGAACCAGGGCTCCCCTCCAACAGACCCTCAGACAGAGGAAAGCATGAGACGAAGCTGACCATTTCACAGGCAAGGGGGAGCAGAAGGTAGCCCCAATTCTCTTCCCTGGAATCATCAGAAAACACCAGAGAGAAATAAGGAGCCCCAACCGGGGTAACAGGCCAGCACCCCAGTTCTTCCATACTTCACCCTGGGGAGTTGAGTGAGTTGCATGGACACATTTATTTAAGGGTCTTCCAGGGAAGAATTCCTATCTGAACATTTTATTAGAGGTTTTATTGGAGACCCCAGTCTTACAAATAACCTGAAAGTCTCTAAGGCTATAAAAGTCCAGTTTGTTAGCTGTATTTTGGCCTCACCAAGTTTGTCATCTTTTAAAAGTTATCTTCAACAAGCATTGAGGGGCTTACAGGGGGGACCCCCCTCAAAGAAAGGAATGTTCTTCTGGAGGGCGGGCCCTTGTAGCACATGCTTCCCCCTCTAGGTGAGTGTTCTAGAAACTCATCTGTCTCCATGTACCAGCTGGAGTGGTTGTGAGAGGCTGCGTTCAGCTTCAGTGAACTGTTTTTTTGGGGGGACGCATTTTGGGGATGCGCCTTCAACGCATTTGTCCACTTCACGTGGGTGATTTACACGAACAACATGCAGTGTGACAACGCTCCTCCCACAACACACTGAGTGTTCAGCAAGTTTTGACCAAAAACGCATGACCCCTGTGCCCTGCCCTCCCTATCTATTCGCTCTCACCTCAAGGGACATTTTTTGTTTTTCTTTTTTCTTTTTTTTTTTGTATCCCTGGATAAATAAGTCCTCAAAGGGAAATGTTTAAATGAGGGGGAAGAGGTGAAACAAAAAATGACAAAAGTACTAAAAGGCATGGAAATTGATGAGTTTAAAAACCGTTTTGAGCCGTGGAAAAAAGGTCTCACTAGGCGTATTGCATCCAATGCAGAGTACTTGGGAGGTAACTGAAGTAAGAATAAATACACACGTTTCCATAAATCTCCCCTCATACACTGAGCTTCAAAGTCAAGAGGGCGTGGGGGCTGAAAGGAAAGCTGCTCAGATTAAGCCCCCTGGGGTGCCGGGCACCGGAGGGCATGACAGGCCTCCCTTCCCCGTCGTGAATCCCCAAGACTACCTACCACCCTGCTGAGTAAAGAAAACTTTGTCTCCTCTTCCTGGTTGACGGGTGGTCCTTCTGCTCCACTGACGTTACACCGTGGGAAGAACCCTCCAGCCAAGATGGGAAACTGTCCCCAACACCCCAGCTCCCTGACTGAGCAGCTGCCACCATCACAGTCTGTCGCTCAGCCTCCCGGCTGCCCTCTGAGAGAGGACAGGAACAGAGAACGGGGGTGCCCTGGAGGAGCGGCAGGGAGTGCTGTGGGTCTTCCTGGACACTTGTCCTGAGGGTCCGTCGTCTGCTGAGGCTCCGTGAGCCAGACCACGTGGCCGGGCTCCTGGGTCCTCGTCACCCTGACCACCTGTGCCTCCGTCATTCTCATCATGACAGCCGCCGTGGGTTTATCTCACTGTGCCCGGCCAGCATCTCCTCTCCACAGTGAGCTTGGAAACCTCAGGGTTCCTGCACCATTCTGACACCTTGTCATCCTCTGTTCCCTCAGAGTGCCCAGCAGGCCCCGCACCAGCTTCCCAGGGGGCCCCCAACACACCTTCGGGGACGTAAACTCTGGTGTCTCTGTCCCCTGCACACCTCACTGCTCCAGCGTCTCCCGTGACGTGCTGCAGAAACGCGCAGGGGCCTGCACACGTGCACATGCAGGCGGTTAGGAGCAGCGTCTTTTCAGATGAAGCCTGTGGAGCACAGGGGAGCGGAGGCCGGGGCTCATTCCGTTACGGAGGGGCTGTACCCCAGTGTCCCCCAAGCCTGGGCCCGCGGCTGGTTTCCGTGCGGCTGTCTTCCAGACCCCTCTACGCCTCCCTCCACTTCCAGACAGCAGCAGCAGGCAGTCCCTCCTCGTCTGTACGGGGTCGAGGTGCGTGTCTCTGCAGTTGTTTGGCAACGTCTTTAGAATGTCAAGCCACCCCTCACGTCTCTTGCTCTCTCTCAAGGTGAGAGGGCAGAGTGAAGAGATCAGCCGATGGCCACTGGCGGCCGCTCACCCGACCCTGGATTCAACCCTGTGCGAGAAGCGAGAGCCGATGGAGGAGTGAGGCAGACAGGGTGCTGGGCGGAGGGAGGGGAGCTGCCGGGTCCCCCAGCACCTGGTGGGGGCGGGGGTTCCACAGATTATAGGAGCAACTGCCTGGCACACTAGCTAAGGTTTTCCCGACAAAGTATGCTAAGGGTCGTGAGCAGAATTGTGTCCCCATAACAGATATGGCCACGTCCTACCCCCAGTGCCTCTGAGTGTGACCTTATTTGGGAATAGGTCTTTGCAGATGTCATCACCTTAGGATGGGGTCCTGGAGGGCCCTCCCCTGACTGGTGTCCTTCTACGAAGAGGGAAACTTGGACACAACATAGACACAAAGAGGACTCTATTGGAAAGCAGAGGTGGATATCAGAGTGGCGATTCCATAAGCCAAGGAATTCCGCCGATTGCTGGCCCCACCAGAAGCTGCAAGTCAAGAAAAGAGGTTCTCCCTCAGGACCTCCAAACAAAACCAGCCTGCTGACACCTTGACCTTGGACTTCTAGTCTCCAGAACTATGAGAGAATAAACCTCTGTCATTTTTATTATTTTTTTCTATTTTTGAACTGAACTGGGGGCCTCACCGCATTCGGGAAGCACACCCCAGTTCAGCATGTGGGTCCACCTGGGTCAGAGCCGGGATTTGATCCTTGCTCCTCGGGGCTTCAAAGCAAGCGCTTAACCCACTGAGCCATCCCGGCTTTCCCAACCTCTGTTATTTTAAGCCACTCAGCTGGTGGTCCTTTATTGGAGCAGTTCCAGAAAATAGAGACACCAAGAGTTAAGTGTACTTCATAGTCACCTTCCAACAGGAGCCATGCCTTTCCCACTGGTGATGAACCAACGTGTCTCCCTATACCTTCTTGCTAAAATATCAGTACATCTGAGCATCTCAGTCTATTGTCAAAGATTTAGTTCAGACTCAACACCCTGAAAGTACCCACACACCCCACCTGTACCCTGACCATAGAAAATCTATAGCTAAACCTTCTGCAGCAGGTAGCAGGGCTCCTACTTTGAGAGAACTCTCAAGATTCAAATCTCCCAGCCACCTTAGATATTCTTTCTAGTCCTTTCCAGAGAAACTGTCCTGAAGCTTATCACTTTACACTCCTCATCACAGGGCGCCCTCAGATGGCAGGAGAAGGAAGCACACCCATTCTCTCCAGCTGGAGCACGCTCTGGCCTCTGAGCCCTATTGCACATCCCATTTACCAAGCCGGCTGAAGGCTCTGGGACTTCTCTTGGTTTTCCTGACCTCCTTTTAGACTCAAATATTTTGCTAATATCCAGCATAATGCAAAATGTGTGATCATCAGGTGAGGACATTTCTAAATGACTTTCAGGAAAGGAAGTTACTTTGTGTTAGAGTTTGCCATCAGACTCATTTTTCAAAGCGGTAGCAAAAAAAAAGGAAGAAAGAAAAATCAATACTCTGCTTTCAATAGAGCAAAAAGAAAGCTGAAAAGCTATCGAGTGGAGATGTGGGAATTAGGCCGTTGTCAATGGGTTCAATTTGTGTGTGGGACGGAAGTGGGGTGCGGAGAGCTTCTTGGCCATGTTCACTGTCCTCCAGTGAACAGCAACCAGGGATGGCTTGCCTGATGACTCAGCAATATTCACACCTGATTCCAAGAATGCAGATCAAACTGCTAAACGATTTCAAACCTAAAATACCTAATGGTATTTGTGTTGTATGTTTTTGAGACGTCCCAGAATATTCATCACAGTGGTAAGCAGGCATTTATCACTTCTCTTCACTCAAAAGAAGGTTGACTAAATTGGAAATGATATGCTTTGTGGCAAGGAGCATTATTTGTTTTGGATTGAGACGTACAGAGATGGAAGATAATGGGGGAGGGGACTTTTGTCATCTCATAAAAACTCAGAAATACAGTGATTCTAATAACATCAGTTTTCATTCTAGACTTCATGAACCAGGGGTTAGCAAGCATTTTCTGTAAGGGCCAGGTAGTAAGTATTTTAGCATCTGCAGGCTCTGGTCTCTGCAGCAACAATTCAAGTGTGTCTTCCTGTTAGGAAGACACCACAGATGGTGCAATGCAGGAGAGAGTCAGAACAACAATCACCAATGCAGAGACAAGCGGGCTGAAAAGCCAAGTGAAGTTGTAGAGGACAAGACATGAAGTAACACATGAGTCCATAATAGATGACAACACATGAGTTCATACATGCATAGTAGTTTAAACATCCAATAAGTCTTTGTTTATCTTATTTTGGCCAATAAAGTTATTCATTTATTCAGCATAACAAGATGGAACTATACCACTGTGTTGGCTGCTTTACAAAGTTTAATCTTCCAAAACACTATTTATTCCTAACCAGTTTTGAGCCATAATGCAATGGCCAGTGAAGATACTTAAAGACAAATAATAGAAGCCATAATTTATTTTTCTCATATTTCTTCTATCCAATCAATTCAGAAAATTCAGTTCTATCAATTTTGATTGACTGGGAATTAAAAAAAAAAAAGAGGTTTGTAGAGACAGTCATGATAATGAAACTTTGGATAATATAAAGTATGTATTAAGAGTTTATTTTCTTCCCAGTTTTCCTCAATATAGAGAGTGAATCATGGGTGAAAGATATCACACAGTAAGTTTAGAAAACCGGAAATCATCATGCAACCATAGATGATCCAAACTTAACATGGTCTTTTATCTGATGGTAATTGATTCACAAAACAATAGAAAGTCCTTTTGTTGCTGAGTCATAAAAGCAACTGAAAGGTCTTGTAATTCATGAGTCTTTATAAAGACAGCCAAAAATGTTAAGTAGAATCTAACAATAAAGATCCAAAACAAGTCAAAGAAATCATTTACTATTAATACTTAATAGAGTTATTCAACTCTTATGCCAGAAATATTTTCAATTTTGAGAAGACAATGTCCTTTGGCATTAGGTAAATATCAACATTAATTTAAAATATTATACTAAGGAAACTGCAAATTGAATTCAGCTGCTGCTCTCTGAATCACTTGCCATCACCAGGGTGGAGTGAGAATAAGGTGACACTCACTGGAACAGGAACAGGGAAAAGTCAAGAGGTCCCCAGGGAGCAAAGAGGAAGGAGCAGTCCTTCCTGGCCCAGCTCACAGGCTCTCGCTAGGCCCCCTATCAGCAGGATCTAACCCAGAAACGCTGACAAAACAAACACGGTTTGAAGAATCTCGACATTTGCATCACAAAGCAGAGACTTGAGGGGAGGACTTTGAGCTGAGATAATAGCTTCATAACTGGCTACTCTCCACTCCATTGGCCACTCAGCCACCATAGACACCCTTTTATACGTATCTGAACTCTCACACACCAAGAAACACTGTTCTCTGTGTCGTCTAACGAGGCGCAACTGTAGTTCGTACAAATGAAGGTAGTCTCACCCTTACCTGAAAACGATGAGATGCGGAGTCCCACCATTCATTGGATCCATCTCAGTAGGTTCACTGTATTCATCTCTATCACCGTGACCTCTGCAGGCTGCATGGAGACCTGCTCTGCAACCACTCCACCCTCTTCTACCTCTTCCAGGAGTTCCCAGCACTCCCCGCACCCAGGAGATTGGCAGGTGTGTGGCCTCAGTGCTCAAGGAGCGGGAAAGGGACCTGCGGGCTTGGCTTTGCTTCACTATGCACGTCCCCACGCTCAACAGCAGCCTCACCTCAAGGAGAGTCCAGGGCTGGGGAGGTGACACAGTCTTCCAAGGTGTCCTGCCGCTTCTGATCCCCTCATGGCTCCCTGATGAGCCCCGGTTGTGCCTCCCTCTCCCCTCAGAAGAGCTGGAGGTGCCTCGGAGCCCACCTTCCAGCCCCACCAGGAGGCCCTAGATCTCCCGAAAACTGTGGAAGGAGGCGTCCAGTTCCCCTGCCAGAGAGCCCTCCTCAGGGCTGAGCTGGTCCTCTTTCACCCCTTCTCCAAGGAAGAAGGTGTCGGCCCCAGTCCTACCCACCTGGGGGAGCTGGCAGAGGGGTGGGCAGCTCTGCAGGGCTGAGGGGGCTGCCAAACACCCCGCGAGCCATCTCCTGCCAGCAAGGAGGGTGTGAAGAAGACAGCAGCCGGGTCCCTGAAGCAGGCAGACAGAACCCTGCCCTGCATTTGTCCGGGCTGCACCCTGAGAGGAGGACCTGCGAGAGCCAGGACCCTGCCTCAGGACGCGCCTGCCCAGCGCCCCTCCCCTGTCCCTGACCTCCTGCTCCGCACCCCGAGGGGCCATGGCTGCCGGTGATGGCACCAAGAATGGGGAAAAGAATACGTTCAAAGCCCCTTTAAAACACGAATTAAAAATCATGAAGAATTAAAAACTATTCTGCTGAGAATAGATCACCCTCTAGAACAGCTATGAAAAGACTAGTAGAGATCGAGTAATTGGCAAGGAGGCCTTGTAGTGTATTTGGCTATCGACGCACATAAAACTAGTCAGTGATGAGGCATTTCATTACACAGCCAGTGCTCAGACCCTCAGCATCGCTGGAAGGTGAGGCGGCCGTGGGAAGGCAGGAGGGTCACGTGGCAGCTCCCAGAAGCTTTGTCCTAGGACTGACTTCCATGACTTCTGGGTCAGGAACTCTGCCTAAATGAGCACATAGTGCATTGGTGAGCAATAGTTACAAAATGTACTGGTGTAGATGCCAAGGAGAAGTACAAAAGAACTTTTCTTCATTTAGCAGGTGAGTTTGAGTCTGGAGCATAGGAGAGAAATCAGCTAAAGGAAGAAACGAGAACAAGAGTAAGAGAGAGAGAGAGGTAAAACCCAGCTGCCCACCTGAGTATCATTTGGGCAACATGGCTTAACAATAGCAGTGATCAAAAACAAAACCCAAAGGTCTTTGGAGAGCATAGACAGTCTGAAGCATCCAAGAATGCATTTTAACTCAAGTTGTACAAACAGAACTATGTTTTTAAGGGAGGGGAGATGACAGTTCTGTTCTCTTCTAATCTGTCCAAATTGGAGTTGGTGCACTATATTCAGATCTGCATAATGAAGGAGAAAGAAGCCAGAACATTTAGAATATATTCATTCAGACGGGGGGAAGCTGGGATGGCTCAGCAGGTTAAGCGCTCGCTTTGCAGCCCAGGGGACTGAGGATCAAATCCCAACCCCAGCCCGTGTGGACGCATATGCTGAAACGGGATGAGCTTCCCATGCGGGAGGCCCCCAGCCCAGTTCCCGCCCTGCACAGCCCTGCACCCACCTGTGGGAAACGAAACCATGTGGAAAACTGATGACATACAACTATGGAGACTGCTCTGGGCCCTTCCCCTTCTCTCTGTCAAAAACAATAAAATAAATCTTTTTAAAAAAGAATATATTCAGACAGAATACATCAGGCCACAGCGTTGCCCATCCCTTTGGCGGCTTAGGATATGGTGAGAGAGAGAGTATATGTGTGAGTGTGTGAGGGTGTGTGCACGTGAGCATATACACGTGTGTACGTGAGAGAGAATGGGTGCGCCTGTCTCCTAGGTTACCAGTGTCTTTGTTTTTGAGGTCCAGAGAAGATGTGAAACCTTCTCTAGGCGTCCCTCGTGATAAACACGGCCTGAGGTTTGCATCCACTTCTGATCGCATTCAACAAACAAGGGACCTCTCAGAAACCCTGCACTTAGAGCGCCATTCTGAGCTCCTCCCATCTATCAGGCGGATTATTTTACTTTGACAGTGAGACCTGTGTCTCACTGATACAGTAAGGCTGTTTTAATTGCGAGAAGTGGATCCTGGGTGAGTGGACTGACCTCAGGTACAAGCAAAGCTCAGCTGCCTGATGCGACAAGACCACGGCTTGGTCTTGCAGCCCCAGCGCCCAGGGGATGTTTTTTCAGAAGCGTAATCGTATCACCATTTCCACCAAATTGTATTCTTCTGTCTGAGCAGCATTTCCTCCTGCGATGTTCCATGTGATACTAATTAAATTGGCACGGGTAATAAAATGTAATATTGTGGAGCCATGGATGAAAAGTAATACATTTTCTAACGCTGACTGAAAACATAGACTTTGTTGAAAGACCACAGCTGTCACCGTTAATGCCAACAATACATGGAATCAATGTCATTGCCCGCACGACAGCGACTCCTCTGTGCTTTCCCCTCTCCAGCAACCCTGCCCCTCAACTACCAACACCAGAACCCCACCTTTCCAGCCAGGACGGGGGTCACAGCCCAGTTGTTCCGGCCAGTGAGATCTAAGGGAAATGCTGCAGAAGAGGTTTCTGGGGAAAAGAAACTTCCCCACAAGGAGAGAAGAGAGACGGTGCCTGCCGTTGGGCTTCCGCTATTCGTGTTTATTCTTTTTAACCTCCACGTACCCACAAAATGTTCTGGGTCAAATCTGGATTTCTTATTAAATACCTTGTGGTAAAGACTCCATACCCACCCCTTTGCCCCGGGGCTCACCCAGGAGGCAGTATACTGGCCTTGGGACTTTTCTTACACACGTGGTTCGATACCCCATTGGCACTGGACAGAGAGAAATTATTTGGGTTTTTGTTTTATTTTTGCTTTAGAAGGAAAGGAGGCAGCTCCCTACTTTTTAGAACCCCGTTTCTCTCAGCCCTTGGGTGCATCCATAACATCTCTCCTGGAAGCCAGAGAGCTCCCAGGTTCTCAGCATTCACAACCGGCAGGTATGCTAAGCACCTGGGCCGGCAGCCTCTCCAGCCTTCCCAGCACCTCGGGGCTCGGCCTGGGTGTCTACTCTGGCCTCCCACCGTTTGAACCTTTGCGGGAATAAGGAAAGCTTTAGTAGCCTTCTGGGTGCTTTCATTTTTGCCTTTGTTTTTTCATCAAAAGTATCACATCTACTTACAAGAGCGATCATACAGTTAGCCAGACGCTGGAAACAACTTACCTGTCTGTCATCAGCAGAAGGTGTCACCTTCAGTGCACGCAGACAATGGGGCGATATGAACCACGAGAACGCACGAACCACGCCCCAGCAGGGCTGGGCTCACACCTGTAACGCTGATCCACGTGATGTTGCGGCCAGATGCAGAAGACTGTGTCTTTGTAATTCTGAGCACATGGGGGCCAGCGTTCAGGACAGTGGGGAAGTATTGACTGGGAGGGGCAGGGAGGTTGCTTCTGGAAGGCTAGAAATATTTATTCCTTTTTTTTCTTTTTTTTACTGTGGTAAGAACACTTACTATGAGATACTCTCTTCTAACAGATTTTTAAGTGTGCAGTGCAGTATTCATTTTGCGTGACTAAAATGTTATCCCTGCTGAATAGCAGCTCCCCAGCTCCTCCTCCCCCAGACATGGAACATACCCACATGTGTATTACATGTTCTCCATCCATTCGTTTATCTGTAGCCAGATGGCTATAGATCGGATTCTCCTGGTTTGTGAGGACACCCTGATCTTAAACTTCCAACCTCCTGAACTGTAGTGAAATGTTTTTCTGTTGTGTGGCCACCTGGTCTGTGATATTTTCTTAAGGCAGCCCTAGCAAACTGATACAGATACCAAACCAATTTCCATAGGAAATAAATGGTCACAGATGTGCATTGGTGACAAAGTAGGCTTGGTGCCACTCAAAATTTTGTTAAACATGCATTCTGCTTTCTACCTTCTCCAGAGATGGTCCTCTTGAACGACTGTGAGCATCTACATTACACAATTCTGATGAGGATAAGAAAGCTTTCAAGCTGAGTTTTCCGCTAACTCCCATCCCAATAGTCCTGGGCAGGTTGATAAGGGGGCTGCTGCCCCAGCCAGCCATCAAAACAGTTGAAAGAGGAAGAGCTTCTTATTTTCCAAAGCAGGGAGATAGAGTTTTCAAAGCAAGAAAGACTATGAGCTGTGACTTATTTGAGGATTCACAGTCCCTGCCTGAGGCAACCCAGAAGGAGGCCACAGGCAGGCCATTCACCCCATAAACAAGTGCATGCTAAGTGACACAAGAAGCCCCAGCCTGAGGGGCTATGCCAGAGACCCGAGAAAGCACTGCCTCTAAATAAAATGCTAAGGAGAGGGAGAAATGAGCCATGCGCTGTCTAAACACACAAAGCCTGTAGATAAGTCTTACGAACATTAGCTCGCACTATTCAGCTGCAGGGTATGTGTGGAGCTGTTCGCCAAGCTAATTCAGGTTATGTTTTATGGTGCCATATACCTGGGAATGGTTCTTAGGGGTTGTGTTCTGATGCAGATAATTCGGAAAGGCATAAGCCTGGAATGGATCCCATACTCAGTGTGTAATTAGGGAGGCTTCCCACTGCAGGGAGATAATACTTGTGACATCTGTGAACTGGGTCAGGGGGCCAGACGCTCCTGGCTGCCTGCCCACCTTATGGGCAAGGGGCAGGGGAAAGCTGGTTGGAGACATGGTATTCCTAAGAAAGTGAAATAGAATGTGCAAGGTACTGAAACAGCGGGCCCCATTTACTTGTGTATTATAACGCCATCCTTTCAAATACGCTGCATACACTAACTGCCTTCATTCTAATGCCCATACTGTGATTGCATATTAGATATTGGTTTTTTATAAGGTTTATTATTTTATTGTTTGAGAGAAGGTGAGAGAGAGAAGGTGGGGAGGGCCCAGAGCTCTCCATAGTTGTACGTCATCAGTTGTGAGATGGGTCCCTGATTCTCAGACCTTTGAGCTTAAACTGGAACTGTGGCCTTTCCTGCAGCTCACAGACATTAGGTCGTGGGTGGCTCAGCATCTACAGCTGTGTGAGCCGATCACCTTGTACGACATCTCTAGATAGATGGATGATAGACACATAGCTGATAGATGACAGACAGACACGATGATGATGTAGATAGATATAGATAGATAGATAGATAGATAGATAGATAGATAGATAGAAGATAGATAAACAGGTAAGTAGGTAGGTAGGTGGGTAGATAGATAAATAGATAGACAGACAGACAGATAGACAGATAAGTAGACAGATGATGATCCTACTGGTTTTGCGTCTCTGGAGAACCCTGACTAACGCATGGAACAAGGTCATTTCTGCAGTGGAAGGAGTCATCTGGGGGTGACTTATTTTGCTCTGTGAACAGGAAAATGGCCATCCACGCTGACAAGCGGAGCTCTCCTCACAGGGCAGCCTCACGTCGTCTAAGGTCACCCTTGGGAACACTGATCCTTGTGAAGAGGAGGTGAGGACAGATAGGACAGATGAGGTGACGCCAACTTCTTTGTTCCCACCTAAGCCCCTCCTTCTCTTCGTGTTCACAGATTTTGGAGGACGATATCCTGAGTCCTGACAAGACAGCAGGAGCAGTGCCCCCCCGCCCCCGCCCCCAGCTGCTCTGCTGGACCAGCGTACCCCACAGATGGGAAGGAGTTTTCAAACCAATAGCCTTCGCCAGATGGCAGTTCTCAGTTGGACCGCATGAAACTGTCAACACTTGATCACTTTTGATTTAGAAAATGGCAATTCCAAATGGTTCAATCTAATAGTTTCTGAGAGTTATTGAGCACCGTGCAAAGAGCTTGCTTGTATTACCGCCGTCACACAAAACAGCCATAATATAGTTCATGATAGGTTTTATTATTATCCCAGTTTTCATTATTATCCCAGTTTTCAAATAAGGACAGAGGCACAGAGAGCTTGGACAATGTGCCCCAAGTCCCACAGCCAGCAGGGGCAGAGTGAACTCAGAGGCAGGGGGGCAGGCTGGCTCCAGCCCTCACACACAGGCGACATTGCCTCTCCAGATTCACGAGACCCTCACTAAGCAGAGAAGAAAGAGTCCAAGGGGCACCGGAAATGCTTTGCACAAAATGGTCAATGGCAGGCGGGCACCTCACTGTCGCTAAATGCCGATGTGAGGGTCCCGCTCCTTCGTGTTGAACACTTGTCAGAGGAGCATGAGAGTGAGAGTGAATGTGTGAACCGTGCCCTGTCACGGACGAGCACAGCTCCCTGAAGGGAACACAATGAAAAGGCCATCTGTCCCAGAGTGATGGGAGCTGCAAACAGCTGGAGCGGGCCACCCCCAGGGTCTTGACCAGCAGCCGTGGGAAGAGGACATGAAGAGGCTGAAGAACTTGGCCATCTGTGGACGTGAGGTCTGACTCGGGTCCTGCGGCTCACTCACGCGCAAGCCTGTGCAATGCTGGTCTGGTACAAGAGGCTGCAGGGGGAGCGCCTCTGTGCCGCGGGCACACGGCCCCTCCTCTGTGCCCTCTGGAAGCCCTTTGTGACTCTAGAACCTGGAACAAAATGGGCATCTGAGGAAGGAGAGCTTTTAGTGTTAAGAGGACAGAAGCTCAGTGATAGACTATGGAAGAGGCCTCGCACAACTCCACCTGCAGGAAACGTCATTGACCAAGGCCTTGAGATGTTGCACATTGAAATGCGTCATCATTTGTAGGACGCCGGGCTCCCCGCCACAGGATACTGGAGCAGCCAATAGCCCAGGCCCCGCAGAACCTTCCAGAAACTGCAGCATGGCAGTCCAAGGAGCTCTCTTCCAGCTTTCCCTGGTTCCTTCTCCATTTTATCTCACACGGTAGTTTCCCCCAAGAAAACCAGGCCCATTTCATCTCATCTTGGCACATGCTGCTCAAAGCACCCAGACAATATACGACTTGACTTCACGTGCCAGGAGGTCAAGTCTCAGCTTCCCTTTATTGTTCCAATGCTCCCAAATCTTTGCTACACACTAATGATTGCTTCCCTCTGTCTTTGGGGGAACTGCCGTGAACCAGCAAGCAGTCCCAGTCGTACGTAAGTGACCCTGAGGTCTGTGAGCTCTGTGTGCAGAAGGCAGTGTACACGCTCTGCTAGCAGGAAAGCACGCAATGCCTCAATGCCGCTTAACAGAGAAGCGCTGATTGCCCCCTTTTACTACCATCACCCCACAAAACAGAGTAGGCCCTGCACTGGAGCCTATGGTGCAGGAGGAAACGGAGCTATGGGATCAAGTTCAGCACCTCAGTTCAAAGGAAGGTCAAAAACAGAACCAGGACATCTCTCCTATGAAGCAGCCACCATATCAGAGCTAAACCGTCTACATCCATCACCACAAAATGAAGGCGGGTCACCCATCTCAGTCAAACCCTCGAAAATGCACCCTGTCCAGGAGAGCAGCCACATCGGGAGATCAAGTAATCAGGTGTAGCCCAGAAGAAGCATGTCATCCCTAATCAGGACTAGTGCCTGGCGTGCTAGTCTGAGGTCACCTGATTACACATAAGCAGACGCTCTGGGAACAGCGCACCGACCGGGGGGATGGGCAGGTTCCCAGCTCACACTGCAGGGCCTTTTCAAGGTCAGCAACCCCAGCAAAATTAACACCGTTTCCAATTGTTTCACCCTGACAGCTCTCCCCGTCTGGTAGAAAGACCAGCCCAAGAAAACGCCCAAGAGTCAGGCCCTGGTCACTGTCACGTGGGGACAGGCCCTGGTCACTGTCACGTGGGGACAGGCCCTGGTCACTGCCACATGGGGTCAGGCCCTGATCACACTATCATGTGGGGACATGGCGGGTGCCCCAAGGCCCTGACTAGTCTCTCAGCACGTCCTAACTAAAATGAAGAATGTGCCTCATAATCTCATCAATGAGGTTTTGAGTCCAGGTATTTGTTTCCAACCCAAGCTTACCATTCAAATCATTAATAGCAATCATGCCCGAAGCTGGAAGGACACAGTCTCATTAATATTAATCTTCTTGGCTGAAACAGCGATCACACAGTATTTGGGATCATTTACAAGCAGGGGCTTCCTGACGTTCTTGTTGTAGAAGCTGGATTTACAACCAGAGGAAAACAGCATTTGTTCCTATCATAACAGCAATGGCAGAGGAGGGTAAGTCTAATGACTTCTCTGAGGTGTGAAATTCATGGTAAGAATAAAAATGTTCACAGACATGAACTTTTACTATGAATACTTACGGTGGTAAATTTACACGGATCTCCTTTTACATTCACTCTCACACACAACAACAGCAACAAAAATAGTATTTCGAGCAAGGAAGAAAGGACAATTTTTCTTAAATTCAGATTCGATTAACCTCTTGAATTCCAAAGCGCAGCCCACCCTGACTGTACCCTTCAGCTTCTTAATCCCCTTCACAGTCACCCTGCGTTTCCTCCATGTCTCGCCACGTAAAATCAACCCAAAGCACGTTCCTTTGCCATGAAACTGGACACAGACAGCATGTCTCAGATAAAGCAGCAGCCGGGGGCTTTCAGGCTGGTTTCTGCTGCCGTCCACGTCCGTCACACAAAACTCATTCGTTAGATCCGCCTGGTCTCTGCCCTGGTTCTAGCCCAGCCAGTAGGTGACATTCTGGACCACCCTGGGGACACCTTGCTTGCTATCATCTTGCCTCCAGGATTTCTTATCTGTGACTTTTCCTTAGCCTTCCTTTATCATGACATTCCCACTTTTACAGGACATAGGGTTTTTGTTTTCAAAAAAATTGCTCAAAGTGAGTCTCTAATGACATCTCCTCATCACTAGATTCGCCACTGGCCAAATTCTACATGGTGGTGACTTGTCCTCAGGGTGTCATATCCAGGGGCCCAGAACTCATGGGAGATGGTCATTCTGATCACGCAGGCAAGGATCCGTGTAGAATCTCCACTGTGCATGACCAGCTTCACCCTGGAGATCAATCACCCATGGGCAGCGAGCCATCTGGAGACCATGCAAGAAGAGTCTTCCATAGATTAAGCCTCCCTTGATGTGCTTTGTCCACATTAGTCTTTACTGCAATGGATGGTCTAGATGCAAAACAGTTTTAAGGTTATCTGTTAATGACTTTTAATCAACAGTTTGAAGTAGAATACTTGATTTTTTTTTTTTTCAATGATTAAAGAAGTACATTGAATCATTCTGGCTGCTCTACTTCCCAGGGAAGAATTTTCTGGATCTCTGGACCCCAGGCTGCATCTAGTTGCAAGGAAGAAGACCCCCTAAGAGGTACTAGTGTCTCCAAGGTGGACAAACCTGCTGAGGACACAGTGAGTGACTGTCCACAGTACACAAGATGATGCCTACTTTTTACATAGAGATCTAAGTACTTGCTCCAGACCCATAGGATTTTCTTCTGAAATGGAAATGACATGTTTTCCTGATTATAAGGATAATTTATTTTCTTTGCAAAAAGAAACAGAAACTACAGAGGCATAAAAGGAAAAAGCATGCCGCATTTGATCCCATTTGTTAGCTTGTTCCGGTTGGGCTGCTTTCGCTTGCACACACTCTCACACCCACCTTGACCTTTGGTGTTCCTATCTGCTCTGTAACACAGCTGAGCCAAGATAATTCCATTTCCCCCGTTTGACTTGCTGAGGACACCAAAGCTAAAGGCTATTCAGCCTTGAAATCGCATTCTGTCTACACCGTCACATCACCTGGGAGACACACAGGAAGGGGAATGCAGTCACATTGTAACAGCAATAGTGGCGAATATGATTGCGTTCCTACCAGGTGCAGGCCTTTAAAGTTCTAAGCCATCCTATGAGGTGGGCACTAACGGGGGAAGGGAAGCTTTAGGAGGAGAGGCAAATATTCAACATCCATCTCACAGCTAAGCTCGGAAGGGATGGATTTGGTATTCAAACCCAACCCTGCCTGGTTTCTGTGCCTGAGTTCATGGCCATACCATCCAACCCCCTCACATTTTTCAAACTCCATCTTATCCAGGTATAGTTTTCAAATGCACCCATTTTAAGTGTACTGTTTCATTAATTTGGGAGGTCTATATAATGCAACCAACTCCACAATCCGGATTGTGAACATTTCTGACAACCCACCCCCCCAATTTCCCCTGTGTTCTTTTGCAGCTCATCCGCCTCCCCACTGCTTTCCCCGGGCAGCCAAGCATCTGCTTTCCATCACTGTAGCTTTGTTTTGTCTTCTTAAAATGTCATATAAATGGAAGGATAGTCTTTAATATGACAAGGATGAATTTTACCTGAGCCCTGTAATAGCTAAGGTTCAGGGCATGGCCCACCCTTCGGTGATTGGGACAGCAGCTTGCTGCCAAGGACACCCTTCCCAACATGACTGACAACTCCCAGAGGCTGGGCACAGACTTTGCAAATGCCCTTTCTTTGCCTCAAAAATGATTAGCTGAACAGCTTGTGCCCACTAATCAATCAGAACAAAATGCCTGTTCACCAAACTTGGGGCCAGACACCCCTCCTTTCACCCCACTTCCCACCTAAACAGCTTATTCACTCCTCCTTACAAAAGAAAGACCCCATACCTAACCCTGGAGACGCAGCTGATCTAAGGATCAGAAAAGCCTGCCTCTTGCAATAGCCCCGCCTTCTCTCACAATAGCCCCACCCCTATTGCAATAGCCCCACCCCTATTGCAATAGCCCCGCCCCCTCTTGCAATAGCCCCGCCCCCTCTTGCAATAGCCCCACCCCTCTTGTAATATCCTCTTGAACAAAAGCTCTCCATACAAAGTCCAGATTTGTTTTTTATTTGGCATTATGTGTGGCTTCACTAGCCCAGCATAATGTTTTTCAGATTCAACATCCTCCTGTGCATCAGCATGGCTTCTGTTTGTCACTGCATACTATTCCGTTGTTTGACAACACAATTAGCAGTTTACTCATGCTCCGGTTGACGGCCATTGGAGTTGTTTCTTGGGTTTGGGCTGCTATGACCACTCTTGAGTGGGTCTTTCTGGGGACCTGTGCTTTCATTGCCGTTGCTCTGGGCAAATGTCTAGGAGTGGAATTGCCGGGAGACTCACATGACATCTTAAAGTCATAACATCCTCTTCTTGGATTATAGTAATCCACACTCTAGACAGGGATAGAAGAGCGTTTTCTGATTGAAAGCTTTCAAAAGTGAGACACCACCTGGTTCCATTCACGTGCAAGCACATCCAAGGATCGTTTAAACCCATACGCGTCACATCACACTCTCCCATTCCCGAGCAGCTTGGCATTCACAATTCCAAAGAGGAGGTAGGGACATGGGCACACGAGTTCTGTGCAATACGGACGCCCCTCCTGCTGAAGGCCTGTTTAATGTCTCCTTCGGTGTCATAAATATTATGTCCTTTTTTCCAGGCATCTGCTTGACTCTGCGGTATTGCCTGGTTTATTGTGTTCATAAACAAGAAATGGCAAACATTTGTTCTTTTTAAGAAAACAAAGCCACTTTCTCCTCATTGCAGCAGATTAAGTTCAGCTATTCCGCTAGCTAACATTGCATAAGACGATTCCAGGGAGGGCGGAAGAAATCAGCCTTAAAAGCAAAACCCCCATTTGCATAGAGAAGGAAGGGAGTAGATGAGGATAAACCCACCCGCTTTCTCCTGTGGCTTTTTACTTCCGCCTTAAATGCCTGCTGCTCAGATGCTCGTGAGCTCTTCAGCCTGGTTGACTCACCCGGTGCCCAGAGCAGAGGCCTGAGGACCAGGCCATGGAGGTAGCCTGGCCGGGGGTGAAGGAGGGAGTGGAGATAAGGCTACTAGGAGAGGGGGCAGAGCTTACAGTTGTGGAAAAGAACCTGCCACAGCTCTATTTTTGCTCTGAACACTCCCACCTCCTCTGGGCACAGGCTTTCCCACTTCCCAGCACCCACGGCCCCGTTTCCTGCTGGTCAGAGGCACCGACTACAGCCATCAGTAAATGACAGACTGGAAGTGCTGCCGCTCCACTCGTCCCGGAACAGGGCCTGACCTGGAGGCAGGTCTTTAACAGAAGCTACACGCTCAGGTTAATGAAGCGCCATCACGGCGTCCCTCACTAATGAATGCCATTGAGTCCCCAAATAGCCGGCAGTTTTATCACCATTGCAACACAAGTTACTCGTAATTATAGATTTCTGAAACAACGTTCAGCCCCATATTGAGACACGTCAAGTATATAAATAAGTATACTTCCAGTTCAATGGATCTGTGGGCTTGTTTTGGTAGTGGTGGGGTTTTTTTTGTTTGCTTGTTTTTTTGTTTTTTCTTTTCTTTATCTCCCAGAACAGAGCAGCCTGTTTCTTTGCCTTTGTTTTTCATCAGGAATAGAGCAAACTGTCATCACTGTTAACAGGTCCCTTAACTGCCCTGTTCTTTTTTATTTCTCTCTGTTGTTTGCGAACACAGGGCTGGAATTGTAAAAGGGGAGCAAAGTGAGAGGCCTGTGCCAGTCCCTCTTTCTAGGCAGCGTAAACACATTTGGAGCCCTGACCCCAAGGCAGACAGGGCTGGGAAACCGTGCTGAAGTCCTTCCACCACCTCCCAGAGCCAGCTCCTTCTGCTGAAAGTCACTGCTGGCCGGGAGCTAGAGTCACCAGATTTATCAAATAAAACTACAGATGTCCAGTTCAACTTAATGATCAGAAATCAACAACAGAAACAAAAATTAGTATAAGTAGATCCCTAAGAGTGCATGAGATATAGATACATTAAAAAAAGACAACTTGTTTATTCGAAATTTAAGTTGAACTGGGCATTCTGTCTTTTACGGCAACCCGACCTGGTTGCCCAACTCGACACCAAGAATTCTGGGAAGGCCTGTGATCTGCGGTCAGTTCCTGAAGTGTCTAAATGACTTAAATAATAATGATCAGAAATATAGTTTGTGGGGAAGCCGGGATGGCTCAGTGGGTTAAGCGCTCACTTTGCAGCGCCCGGGACCGGGGATCAAGTCCTGGCCCCAGCCCATGTGGACCCATGTGCTGAACTGGGGAGCTCCCCCAGTTCAATTCTCTCTCTGTCTCTGTCTCTGTCTCTGTCTCTGTCTCTCTCTCTCTCTCTCTGTCAAAAACAATAAAAAATAAATAAAAATAAAAACAAAAGAAATATAGTTTGATTAGCAGTTGTTCTGATGGGCTAGATCCTATGCTAAATGCTAAGTACTTTCCCTGACTTGATCAGCCCCCTCACGGGGTAGGTGACACTGTTATTACCAATCCACAGAAGAGGAAAAGGGGGTGTAGAGAAGTTAAATCACTTGCCCCCCAGCTCTGACCATCCCCAGGCCCATGCCTGTCACGTGTGTAAAATACTGTCCTCTCCATATATTGCACCTCCCCTGAAGTCATGGCCATTGAGTGTGACCAAGACACAGAGCCATAGACACACACACACTCACACACATACCCCAGCCTCTGCGTCTTTCTCAGTCAAGATTTAAAAATACAGGGGATGTCAGGATGGCTCAATGAGTTGACCGCTCACTTTGCAGCCCCAGGGACCGAGGGTTGAGTTGGAGCCCTGGCCCGTGCCAACCCATATGCTGAACTGGAGGTCCCCAGTTCGGTTCTTGGCCCCCAGTTCAGCCCCTGGCTCGAGGGGGTGCACCTCCCATGTGGGAGACCCCCAGCCCAGTTCCTGTCCTGCGCGGCCCTCACCCACCTGTGCAGAACGAAACCATATTGAAAACTGATGACGCACAACTGTGGAGACGGCTCTGGGCCCTCTCCCTTCTCTCTGTCTCTGTCTCTCTCTGTCTCTGTAAAATACAATGGAATAAATCTTAAAAAAAAAAAAAAGATTTAAAGGTACAGAAGCTACCTGCTAGCAGGCAGCACATGGCCTCGTTCCATCAGCAGCTCGCAGAGTTCCCTGTGCATCAGAATCCCGGGGGAGTGATCATCAGCATCTCTAACAAGCTCCCAGGGGCTGTTGCGCCTGCTGCTGGCTCAGGGCCCACAGCGTGAAAGCTGCTGGTTTTGTCAGCCCGGCCACCCGTTAGCGGTCCAACCTTGCACCCATCACTTCACCACCACATAATCATAGTACTGCATCATAGGTGCACATGCAGTTACACGAAACACTACACACAGAATGCTGAGCACTGTGGCTGGACTCAAAAAAAATTGGCAGCTCTTGTCAGTCACATCATTATTTGACTATTGAAAGAGCATTTGGCTATGGTTCTGATCGGAAGGAGAGCTGGGTTCTAGATTTCTTCTGTTTGCTTCCATGGAGAATGGGGCTCAGCATTCTTTCCTAAAGACCACCAAGCCCCAGACAAGATGGGGCATAGCCCACCCTGAAAGCTTTGATTCCCTGCTTCCTGGGAGGGCGAATGTTACGTGACTTCAAGAATTATTATAAAACTACAGTAACCAAAACAGTGTGGTAGTGGTGTATAGTCAGAGAACATAACCACCACGGATAAGGAGACTTGGTTGTGTCAGGAAAGACTTGAGCTGGCTGATCGAGTCCAGGCGGGAGGACAAGGGCGGTGGGGAAGAAACATGTCTCCCGTGGGCCTCAGCCACGGCCAATCTCACTCTCTTCCTTGACCCATGAGCCCGCTGACACGATGCACTGTGTGCGTTTTTAAAATACAGTCTACATTTTAGAGCAGATTCAGGCTTACAACAAAATGGAGCAGAAGGTACAAAGATGTCCCATATACCCTCTCTGCCAACACAGGCATGGTCCTCGGCTGTCAACATCTCCACCAGGTGGTGCATTTGGTACGATCAATGAGCCTACAGTGACGCGTCACCGTCACCCAGATCCACAGCTGGCATCAGGGGTCACTACAGAACGTTGACGCTTCAGGTTTGGACAAACGTATAATGACATCCGGCCTTACAGCAGTGTGCAGAGAATTCTCAGGGTCCTCAGTACTCTCTGTGCTGCCTGGTCATCCCTCTCCCCAACTCCAACCCCTGGCAAACACCCGCCTCTTGGTTGTCTCCATAGTTGTTGGTTTTTTAACAAAATGTCATGTAGTTGGACTCATACAATATGTAACCTTTCCAGCCTGGCTTCTTTCATTTAGTAATATGCATCGCTGCATGCATTTTGGGAAGATTAATGCTTAAATTCAACAGTTTCGGGTCACAGGCTGAGTGAATCAGTGCTGAGTACTCATCTGACTACTGGAGGCCTTGGGAGCCCAACTGATAACACGACAGTTCGGCTGAGAGGTGACAGAAGCAGCGAGCAAAGCCCATCACGGGCTGTCTCTCTGATGTGCGAAGTGCACTAGACGCTATTTTTCTAACACAACCTGAGGAGGATAAAAACGGAGCTGAAGAGGTTTTGTTTTTAATAGATGTGGGCAACAGGTGACCGTTATTTAAACCATCCTATTTTCTTGCTGTTTAAGTTCAGTCTCTCTCCTCTATTACAATAGTGTTGCCTAGAATCTTCCTTAGCACTCGACCAAGTGTCAGCACACTTTCTCTTTAACAGGAGTCAATCCGGGTATAAGATTAGGGCCCCCTCCCCCCAGTCCTCACACTCATGGATCGGGGACAGGACTGTCCTGTGCCCACGCGCAGCCCCAATATCCGGTGGAAAAATCTGTCAGCATATTGTTGGCTTCTCAGGTAGAACTTTTGTCCATTCAAACCAATTTCACTCATATTCAACTTGAAAATTGTTTTTTGTTTTGTTTTTAAAAATGACTGTTTTCTATCTGGAATGCTACAGAAGTGATTTCTTGCATAAAACAAATGGCAAAATAATCAAGAATTTAGTAACCCCATGTGGAGCTAAAAAGCTTTCTGTAAAAATGAATAATACAGTTATTGACGGCATCAGTTACCAGAGAATGCTCGCGATAAAGTTTCTTCAATTAAAGCAACCACTATGAAATCAGAGCAGCCCCCAATTCTAGAACTGCTGTAGCATTTGTGAAAATACTGCGTTCTGTAGCAGGCGCTCTTGATGCCCTGTCACCAGCCAGTGCACCTGTCCCCCAGGTGCCAACCAATAAGTGCTCACAGCGAACCCTTCCCTGGAGAACTGACCTTGGCCAGGAATGCACCTTCAACCTGTAGCCAGTGGCTGACTGATACCGAGATCAATAGGCCACGCCCCAGCACAGGAGGCAGGGCCGGCACCGTGGTGCAACCTCCCTGCACAGTCGGGCTACCATTGCCCTGCAGTGAGCCCACAGCAGGCTGAGCATCCCTTGCCCTGCCCTGCTTCCCTCTCCTGAGAGCGGGGCCTCGGCACACAGGGCTCCTGGACCCCCGCCCAAGGCTCTGCCTCTGGGGAACCCAACGTGCTCCAAAGCCATGTGACTCTCCCTGCCCCGCCCCACCCCCGTCAGGTGCCTCATGCCCTGTGTATCATCAGGACAGTCCCTGGAAGGAAACCCAAAGCCAGTCTCCTCAGTGTGTCGCTCACAGCCCTCCAGGACCTGGTTCCATCTTCATCTTCCTGCTACTCCTTGCACTTGACCTTCCAAAAATGTAGAATTACTCGCGTTTCCTACCCCCACCTCTCCTTTGCCAATTCTATCACAGAGCCATGCATGAATCCACATACATGTGCATGTATACATGTGCACACACATGTGTGCCCATGTGTGTATAGACATGCACATGTAAATATACTCTCACATGGGCACACGTGCAGAAACAACACACATGTGCACCAGCCAGCACACTCAAACATATAAGCCCACACACATGTATACACAAATGCATACAATGCACATACACAAAAAGACACCTGTCAGCATACACATGCCACCCACGCTGGTATTTCTTGCCTTTATGGCTTTGTTCACGCTTTGCTCCTCTGGGAATGTCTGGTCCCCGTCGGCCCAGCTAGTTTTATTCGTACTTTCAGGCTCATCCCAGGGCCCACCTTCCCGGAGAAGCCCTGCTGTCTGGGTTAGCTTTTCCCGTGCCGCCGGGACGCCCTCCTCCCTCAGTTCCTACATTTTACAGTAACATGACCCGCCCACGCCGGCTCTGCAGCTGGATGGGGACTCCCTGAGCTCCCTGAGAGCGCGGACCTTTATATTGACTCCCCGTACAGTGCTCAGTATCCAGCAGATACTCATTAAGTGCTTCCCGAATGCACTGGGAAAGAACTGAGCATTAAAAGCACTCAAGGAATCTGAAACCGTGGCCTGAGTTAATAAAGGGTGCCCCAAAATTCACGCAAGAAGTAATTTTGATAGAAGACACAGGTTTATGATTAAAAATGGTAAATTTTCATTGCTCAACAATGAAAACACGTTGTTCTTTCATGTAGCGCTCCATTTTTTATAACCCTGAACTGTCAGCTGTCACGTTGTCTTTTTTTTTTCATTGGCAACATTTTACCGCACAAATGATGCAAAATTCAAATCTTGCGTGAATTCGAGACACCCTCTACTTACCAGAGTAAAGGGGTTTTCTTTGGAGTGTATCCGGAATAAGTTCTTTCTAGAACAGGTCTCATATCTCCATTGAGAGACTTCAACAAAGGAAATGGGAAATTGGTAGCCAGCTTATAAAAGCGGGACAGGGGGATGTCTGTGCTGTTAAGGGAGTGAGCCAAGCAGGGTGCTATGACCTAGGCGGAGCCTTTTGGGGGGCTGTGCACGGTCCTTCTGGGTGAGAGCTACCAGACGACGGGATACTGAGCCCAGGCCCTGAAACGTGCTGGCAAGACGGCTCCCCTTCCTCTCTGTCATAACTGCTGGGAGTCCCGTCTGTGTGTCAGCAGGACCAGAGGTGACAAGCAAGGCAGCAGGCTGTAACCAACCCAGACCTCTCAGGTCACCGGGCTGGGAGAAGAGGTCCAGCCCTCTCCCCGTGCTGGGGTTTCCTTTCCTGCCACCAGGAGCTCAGAGGAGGGAGGGTGCATGCATGAACCATTCCATTTATTTACAGCAACACGCACCGGCTGGCATACGAGGGGTCTGCGGTAACCAAGAGGCACCAAGCCTGCAGGCCCAGCAGCAGGCCTTTAACTGACACCTCAAGACACATCCTGCACACTCGGCTGACTCTCCCTGGAGCCCCTGCCCAGACCTCCAGCCAGGCCGGAGGAGGCTGCTCCGCCCCTGTTTACAGCTCACTCCTTTGGCTTGAGACCTTTCTCATTGTGTTCCCCGCAAAGGGGCACAGAGAGCCTGTAGTAACCATGGCTACCGAGCACAGAGCCAGCACAGCTTCACCTCTTTGAGACGTTGTTTCACAGGTGACAGTCTTAGGAATGTGGTCGTGCTGCAGGCTTCTCCCCCTTGAACCCTTTCAGTCAAAAGCCCTGGGCAGGGCCTAGCAATCTGGGTCTTAACAAGCCTTTTGGGATGTGTGAGAACCACTAGATTACAAGGTAACCAGTCCTACCAGCCCCGCCACTGGGTGAACGTCAGGGGATCGCGTTGATCAGTGGGGAGAGTCCTAGAAAAGGCAAGTCACCCCCAATACGATGACAAGGGAGGCAGGAAAAGCTAGTTTGTCCATGTTCCCTTTAAGGCCAGCCCCCTGTCCTGAGTGTTAAAAGGACCAGACAAAAATATTAGCCACTGTTCCGTTCTTGTCTTTTTCAATTAATCAAGATTCATGATCCTCAAGGATAGTGGACCCTGACATCAGAGAGCTTCTATAAAAAGGATAATACATCACGATGAAGTGAGAGTTATCCCAAGAGTGTAAATTGGTTTAATAGTCAAAAACCAATGTAACTTGCCATATTAAACTATTTTTAAGCAAATGATCACTGCAATAGTGGCAGGAAATGCACTTAACAAACTGCCACATCCATTCCTGATAAAAAGCATCTCAGCAAAGTAGGAATGAGAGCGAACTTCCTCAACCTGAAAAAAACATGTACGTACGAAAATCCCACAGTTCACATCGCAGTTGATGGTCAAGGTCAGGATGCTTTATCCCTAAGATCAGGAACAAGTAACGCACGTTCATCTCACCACACACATTTGACATTGTTCCACAGTTCTGGGCAGTGCAATCAGTCAAGAAGAAACAAGAAGCATCTAGGTCGCAAAGGAAGAAGTATAACTGCCTTTCTTCTCAGATGACAGGACCATTTATGTGGAAAATCCTATGGAACATACAAAACAGTTATGAGTGCTAAACGTGAATGTTTAAGGTTTTGAGACATAAGGATACTGTATAAAAGGCAATTGCCTTTCTCTATGCTAGTGACAAACTCTAAGAAATCCTTAGTGAGAACTATGACAAACCTCTACACTGAACACTGTAAAACATTGCTGACTGAAATTAAAGACATAAATAGAGAGATAAGGCTTTTTTTTAATTGTTAAATTTATGAGTGTTATATTGGTCAGTAGAAATTATATAGATTCTAGGTGTACAACTCTTTCCCTCACCATACATTTAGACCCCCTCCCTCCTTTCCCATCCTCCTCCCCCATTATCCTTAGGTATCCACTAAACTATGGACTGTGTCCATGAGATTTTGTTTCTTTCTTGCTTTCAGTTTTATAATCCACAGGTAAGTGAAGTCATATGATTCTTAGCTTTTTCTGCCTGGCTGAGATAAGCCTCTTTTATTCAATACTGCTAAAATATAAATTTCCCCAAATTGATCAATAAGGGTCAATGCAATCCCAATGAAAATACTGGAAAGTTGGAGTTTTTTTTGTTTTTGTTTTTGCAGTAATTGATAAAGAGATCCTGAAATTCTTGTGGGAATACAAAGAACCTAGAATAGCCAAAACAATTTGTAATCTGAAAAACAATTTTAGAGGGCTAACAGTAACCGATTTCAAGAATTATGATAAAACTTTAGTAACCAAAACCAATATGCAACAG
Source organism: Craseonycteris thonglongyai (assembly GCA_004027555.1). NCBI lineage: Eukaryota > Metazoa > Chordata > Mammalia > Chiroptera > Craseonycteridae > Craseonycteris > Craseonycteris thonglongyai. Next base: position 26,729 of record PVKE010000257.1, on the reverse strand, counting down.
GTGTAAAGATAGACAAATAAAGCAATGGAACAGGATAGAGAATCCAGCATTAGACCCACACATAAATATGCGGAGACATCTCCTGCCACGTGCTGTGTATTTATTTTGTACCACATATTGGGCTAAGCGCTTCAACGTGCTAAAAAAAAAATTGCCTTTTAATCTATGAACCACATTTTACAAATGAGTGTACTGGAATCAGAGAAATAAATGCCCTTGCCCAAGTCACCCAACTACAGTGGTCGAATTTGGATCTGATTGGAAGATCTACATCTTTACCCACTTGTGGAAGGAAGGGGACCACATTTGATGAGCAACTAGATAACCAACCACGACCCCTGCCCTGCCTGATTGGGTCCCTGCCTCCCTCTTCAGTCTGGACACAGATCGGCTGAGCGAGCACTCACTTCCCACTTGGCGTACACGTAGCCTGGTGGCAGAGTTGGGTCTAAAAATCCCCTGGGCGGTTTCATGTCCTGGGTGTGCATCCTGCTGGTCTCCTTCATGCATCAGTGATCTTGTTCCCAACAGAAATGCATGCAGGCGGGCTAACCCTGGACCATCTTTGCCCTTGTCCACCTTCACCCGGGCGTCTGACCCAAAGCCAGGGCTCTGAGCTCCCAGAGCACATGGAAGTCGCTGTTCCGGAGTGGAACGGGTGTCGTTGGCTGCCTTTCTCGACAAACTGGCAGCTCAGCCTGCAGCTGATAGCAGGGAGTACTGACAGCCGATGACAAATCGTCTCTCACGCATGACCTTGGGGGATAGCGTATCAAGGCTGGTGATTCCATTAGCATTTATGATGCTCCTTCTGTTTCCGGAACCAAAGTCCTTGTCTGACTAGACTTTTGTAAGCAGGGGCATCAATTAATGTTTTCTATGGGGGACACAGGGATGGCTCAATGGGTGAAGTGCTCGCTTTGTAGCCCTGGGTCCCGAGGATTGAATCCCGGCCCCAGCACGTGCAGACCCATATGCTGAACTAGGGTGCAGCCCCAGTCCATGTGGGGGGCCCCCAGTTCAACCCCCAGCTCATGGGAGCATGCCTCTCATGCGGGAGGCCCCTGCCCAGTTCCCACCCTGCACGGCCCCCGCCCACCTGTGTGGAAGGAAACCATGTCGAAAACTGATGACGCACAACTATGGAGACGGCTCTGGGCCCTCCCCCTTCTCTCTGTCTCTCTGTCTCTGTCTCTCTCTGTCAAAAAACAATAAAATAAATCTTTAAAAATATGTTTTCTATGAACACTTTCATTTCAAAATCTACATACTGTCTGAAGAAGTTCTCTGCAGAAGACCTAAAGATACCTGTTAGAAAACAACAACTTTCCAGAGTCTTGGCTCTAAATGTTGATATATGTAATGCAAAGAAATTAAACAGCATGAATATTTACAGAGGACAAGATAAAAAGCAATACATATCCTACTTTGGTATCCTAATCATTTGGCATTATCAGCTGCTGTTATATATGAATTATTTCCAGATAATCAAAACTTTCTCATTTAGCATCAGAATTTAAATAATTGAGCTATTTTTTTTTTTTTTTTTTTTTTTTTTTTTTTTTTTTTTTTTTTTTTTTTTTTTTTTTTTTTTTTTTTTTTTTTTTTTTT
>PVKE010000257.1:0-25018 GCA_004027555.1 Craseonycteris thonglongyai | reverse complement strand
TAATGAAAATAATTCTAAAATGAGCAGCATGGTTTTCTTCTTTCTAAAAAGAGAACAATAAATGTAAATTAAAATTTTCTTGATGAATCACGGTTTTTTTATCAGCAGTATTTCTGCCATTAGTGGGTATTCTCTAAGACCTCACTTATTCTCATTAGCTGTGGGCTGCAAGTCCAAATAATCACGTTTGCTAGCATTGTATATAAAGGCATACAGAGTATAATGCATGATTTTAACACAAAATGAGCTGGGAAAATTATTTTCCACATTCAAGACCATTATTTGTGCATTTAGGGTTAGGTCCTAGAAAGTTGATATGTATGGAAGGAGTATTTCCACCAGATAAGTAGAATACAGGGAATATAACAATAATGATCTCCCAGAATTTTATAATTAAAAATGTTTTTTTATACTGTGCTTTCTTTAATTCTCAAAACTGAGTCCTGAGACAAGTGATTCTTTCAATCCCACTTCCACTGCGGAGTGTTAGAGCTCTGACCAATGTACTTATAAGAAAGAAAGCAAAGCCTAGTAAATAATGAAATGTCAAATATAACAAGTTTGCAGAGACTGCCCTGGATGAGGTGCTGATTTGGGTCAGTCTCTACACTTTGCATCTATTGCATCTATATTCATTGTATTTTGCAATGAGAATCTTTATGTGGGGAGGAGGCAAAGCTGGACTACCCTATGAGCCCTCAGATACTTTATAGTCACCATATTCAGTATAATGATAAGTTTATCTTACTCATATACTCCAAGTTTATCTTCTTATACTCTAATATTATAATACTCTTAATATGACAAGAAGTTTAGTGTAGTATAATGATGATGAGAAGTTTGTCTTATACAGGTAACACCTACCTGCCCATGTATTATATAAATGACTGCAACATCTGTAATAATTCACATAGTGACCAGATGATTCATGCACACAACACCCCTCGACTGTTCTAGATAAACAGTACTTTATGTAGACTGAGTAAACATGGGCCAGTCACCTGTTTTTATAAGTAAGGTTTTATTAGAACACAGTCATTGATTTACGTATTATCTATGATTATTTTTGCCTACAACCACAGAGTTGAGTAATTGAGACAGACTGTAGGGTCCACAAAGACAAAAATATTTACTATCTGACCCTTTAAGAAAAAATGTTTTCAATTCCTGCTTTGTGGTATAAATCATGCCAACATTTCCAAGATGACCTTTGGAACACATGGTCTGACAAATATCAACGTATTACAAGAATAATACTTCATTTATCCAGCAAATATTTATGGAGTGCGTCTTATAGGTCAGGCACAGAATGGGAAGCGGTGATGAATGAAGAAAACTGTCTCCCTGCCCTTTGAGACAGACATCAGTCACATAATCAAACATCAAAGTAAAAATTCCACCGAACAAAATCATAGCACATGTGGACTGTATTGCAAGGACTCAGTCTACATGACTGGAGGCAGGCTAGAATTCTCGGTGAGCGGGCAGGACCTGCCTGCACCTACTGAATCTGCGCTCACAGGTGGAATCACTTCTTGGGGGGAGGGTCGGGTCCGCCCGGTAAATCTTTCGGCTGATTGAGTCAGGCCCACCTAGATCATCTAGGAAAATCTCCTGTACTTAAAGTCAACTGATTATGGTTTTCTTTTTTTTTTTTTTGATTATGGTTTTCAATCACATCTACAAAATGGTGAACGCCTGCCAATTTGCCTATAGTTTTTGTTTATCTCAACTTTTCTTTCCCCCTGTAGTTTTTTATTACTTTATTTTGTGTTAAATATTGCTTAGGATACAATCTTAATTTTTCCAATGACATCTTAGTTAAACTTCTTTGCTTTTTTTATTTTCAGTGACCAATGTCCCAATTAAGGTATTCATCTTTAACATAACACAATCTTTTTCAAATGTATATTAATTTACTCCCAGTAGAATATTGAGCCAATTATGTTGCCTCAAACAGTGTCCCTACGTTATTGTAGTCGTATATATCATACATACAGATAGCACGAACCCCCAAATATAGTTGCATCTTATAAACTAAAAGAACAAAATATATAAGCGTGTACGTACATACACACTCATACACATTTACTCTTTCCAATTCTATTGATTTCTTCCTATGGATCTGAGTTACCATGTGGTGTCATTTTCTTTGGGTTTGAAGGAGTTCTGTTAGCAATGCAACACATGTGTGTTACCAATAACTTACGTACTTCAATGTTTTATCTTTATCTAGAAATTCCTTCATTTTTGTCTTTACTTATTTTAAGGCTGGGTTTTCTGAGATACAATTTACATGCATTTAAAATTATCCTTGTTTTAGTTGTGCAGTTTTATGAGTTTTGATAGACACAAACAGTCTGGTAACCATCGCCAAAATCAATATATAGAACTATTATATTATTTCTCATTTTCTCTGCTGTCTCTTTGGAGTAAATCTCTCTCGCATCCTCAGGCACTAGCCTTTTCTGTTTCCATAGTTTTACCTTTTCAAGAACTCATATAAAAGTACAGTATGTAGCCAGTTGAATGTTGCTTTTTTTCCACCTAGCGTAATAGATTTGCAATTAATTCGTGTTACTGAATGTATCATAAGTTGTTTCTTTTTCTTTTTTTTTTTAAGATTTATTGTTTGAGAGAAGATGAAAGAGAGTGAGAGAGAAGTGGGGAGGGCCCAGAAAGGTCTCCATAGTTGTATATCATTGGTTGTGACATGGTTTCATTCCACACAGGTGGGCGCGGGGCCACGCAGGGCGGGAACCTGGCTAGGGTCTCCCACATGGGAAGCTCACCCCAATTTAGCATGAGTCTGCATGGGGTGGGGCCGGGACTTGATCCTCAGATCTATTTAAACTTTGGCCCTTTTTTTTTAAACCTAATTGTTTATCTTCTTATCGAGTTTTGAGAGGTTTTTTTTTATATATTCTGGAGACAGGCTTTTTATCATATACACACTTTGCAAGAACGTTTTTCAGTCTATGGTTTGTCTTTTCATTTTGTTAAGTGCCTTTCAAAGGGCAAATGATTTTAATTTGAATGAATTCAAATGTATTACTGTTTTCTTTTATGGATCATGCTCTTGGCATCATATTTATATATTTTTAATCTAATTCAAAGTCACAAACATTTTCTTCTGTTTTCTTCTCAAAGCTTCATAGGTTTAGATTTCATATTGAAGTCTATAGTCTACGTTGAGTGAATTTTTGTATAGGATACAAGTTTTTTTGTGTAGGTCAAAGTTTTCTGTGTGCTTTTTGTCTTTTCATGGACAGATAATTTGTCAGAAAAGCTGTCATTAGCGCTGTCTTTCACCCATTTGGCAGCATGAGTGTGGGCTGTGGGCTGTTGGCCTGGAGCACTTACACAGGTAAAGAGCCCACACAAACTATTCTGGGTTATCACCTTGTGCGAAATAGATTTCCTTGTTTGGGGTTTGACGAGGGCTCTTTGTTTCCACTTAAAGTGTGTGTCATGGAACCTGGCCGATCTCACTGCTGTGTCCTTCCTCTAAGGGGAGGGGACAGGGTTCCTTCAACTGAAACACAAGATGGGTGCTCATGACAATTGCCCTGTGTCACCCACGGGTCATGGGGAGCTGGCCCCCACTGTTGAAGCTGATCTTGCTTAGTCTCTCCTATCAGTAAGTAGAGAGGTGTTCCACCCAGTACTTGGTGCTTTGTGTTTCCTTGGTGACCCAGATACCAAGATGCAATGGGGCAGAAGTGTTCCGAATCCTCCCCTGTGACTGGTAACTGGTGCACGGTGCCCTAGTCCCTGGGGATTGCTAATCAGCCCATGGCACTCTGGTCATCATTATACACTTATTCCATGGCCATTTGTTAACACAACTATGTTGTCTTCATTGACTTGCCTTTACATCTTTGTCAAAAATCAATTGGCTGGAAGTGTGTGGTCTATTTCAGGATTCTACTATATTCTGTTTTATTGACATATATGCCATTTCTTTGACAATACCACATTGTCTCGTTTACTATAGTAAGTCAGAAAATCAGGTTGTATATGTGCTCCATTTTTTTTCTTTTTTCTCAGTATTGTTTCAAGCATTTTTGTTCCTTTGACTTGTCACCTAGTCAATTTCTATGAAAACTTCTGCTACAATCTTGCTTGGGCTTGCATTGAATCATTGGATCAATTTGAGAAGAGTTGACATGTTAAAAATGTTAAATACTCCAATTTATAAGCATGGTATATATCTGTAAACATTTAAGTCAGGAGTCATCATACTTTTTCTTCAAAGGACTAGATAGAACCATTGTGTGCCCTGAGTGCTAACAGGCAAAAACAAAGATACTGTGTTCTTACTTATGTAAGAGAGAAAACAAATCTCCATGAACGTTTTATTGACAAGTTTCAAAATATCATAGTAAGACTTGAGTATCATTTTTCCATAATGAGAAGAGTGGAATTCTTTTTAGAAGAAGTAACAATTCACTTCACTGAGTGCTTAGCCTGCTGATATTGACACAGACTTTATTCTTTTAGCATAACTATAGTCATCATATAAAAACACACACACAACGCTTTCACATCTAGCTCAATAACAAAAGAGTCACATTCAAACTTAACTTTTCTATTTCTTATTTTGACATGCTGATTATGCACTGGTAATAAGAATATATTCATACAATATTGAAATCGACCTCATATTTTCACAAGGGTGTAAATTTATCCAACCAAGTCTGTCTGATGCACACCTGTATCTACCACCAGCAGTTAGGTTCTTATGCCGCAATAGCTGACGGGCTTAGTTACACTGGCTCTAAGCCAAACATCAGCCGATCTACCTCCACTCTCAGCCCCTTGCGGAGGGCTTCGCATTCATGTCTCTCTGGTGTCCTGCCTGGAAAGCAGAAGGATGAGTCTCTTGAGTTGCCCCCCTTGAGATAAGGAATTTCCATTTGTCTGAATTTACTTGTTAATAATTATGGTTTGAATACCCTTTGGGGTCCATCCCACTCGGAAATAAGAGCTGTGGTTGTATCATGTAAAAGGAGATGTATCCTATTACTCTCCATTCTAAGGCTAAACAGAGCAAAAATAAATAAATATACAAATAAATAAACTAATAGCAATGCACACTTTTGAAGATCGCCCTATCACAGACATGGTCTAGCTGCTTTTGTTGCTGTGTTAGTGAGGTTCCCAGCCCTCAGCATCTCGATATTGCCATAACAGAATTCTTTGTCCACTGAGTTAGCAATTTCATAATTAAGAATTGATTTCTCTAAGATTCCTTCTGTTCCTACTGAGAGAAACAGGTTATTTAGAGTTTCTAGGATCTACTAATAATAAAGACTCCAAAATAAAACAAATAAATCATACACCTCCATCGAAATAACCAGGCTTTGATAGTCATAACCTGAATTTCCATTCCATGATATAAGCCTCAGGAATGGGGCGGTGATCAGGGTTTTGGCCTGCACTGATCTGATTGGTGATGGCACCCCGGGAATGAAATACCTGCTTCCCACTAATGGTATTGCTTTGCCCTATGAAATCAGAGGAAAACAGTCTGGGAAGGGTGGGCCTAATCCTAGCTCAAGTTACCTTCAGGGGATTCACTGCCTCTTGTCCAGTTCCCAAACCTAAGTCAACTCTAGCTGCAGAGCCCTGTGATTGGGGAGGGGGCGAGGAGTAGGAGTCAGGATCTTTGAGGAAGAACCCTTTGGTGTGGTCACAGATGACAGAGAAGTGTATGGAGGCTCTAGAAAGTTCCTGCATGAGAATCTCAGGTCAGACTTCTCTGCGTTAGGAATAAAGCCATGCTCTCGTCTGCTAACAGCAGCTTTCCATTAGAAAAGCAATTCCTTACTTGGTTTGGGGCTCTGGTAAAAAAAGAGTGTCTACCATGAATCATCGAGTGACCGTCCGACTCGGGCCATTTATCATTAACTGAGTGTTGTTACCCGATCCACTGAACCATCCAAAATTGATGTGCATAGCAGCATTCCATTACAAAATGGAAACGGGGCTGTGTCGATATCTGCGGCTGTGCTCGTCTGTTGGCTTTATGTGGACACACAGGGGCACGGTGTGATTCACTGGAGACTACTGGTGTAATCGTGGACCACGTGCAAAGAGGACATGGGTCCAGTCAGGTCTGGAAACAATGAGAAGTCTGCCCAAGCAAATGGCCAGGACTGCTGTGACGGTGCCTACTCTTCACCTGGTCAACCACCCGAACTTACTTTACGTGGCTTAAAAAGTTAAGTAATTTGCCCAAGAGTGCTTAAATTTCTAAAGGCTCTGTTATTACCTTGTTACCCCATGAAACATCTGGGCAAAAATGCATCCAATTCATAACTTAAGATAATAATAACTATCTTATTATCTTATATCATTTTTCTCTCCTGAACTGTATGTGTTTGCAAAGGATCATACGTATAACTATGGGAGATAAGTTTGTGCCTTTCATTTTTGTGGTACTGCAAATAATCGTTGAATGCATGAGAAAAACTTTGACAAGATAGGAACTTGGACAAGGAATAAGTCAATATTAGTTAAAGTTGAGGACTGATAGTTTCAAGGAGAGAAGAAATTATTTGCAGAGGAGGGAGTCAAATGTAAGAAATAAGCTGAACATCTAAGAGTTAGTGTCAAAGGCTTTGACCTGGTCAAAAAGAGCTACTGAACCAAGAGCTGGAAAATGGAAGTAAATCACCATGTTCAGATGGTGCCAGCAGACTCTCCACTGGGGTCAGAGAGTCTCATGAAATTTGAAAAGAAATCAGGTAATCTCTAAAATGACTTCCAAATCCTATAATCTGTGGTTCTATCATCTTCATATATTTTTTCTTACCAATGTTCTCTTTTCTGCCACTGGGCGAGTCTTGAGTCAGCAGATACATACAAGTAGTGACAACAACATGGTGACGTATGGCTGCAAATGTGATCTGTTCTTTGTTTGCCCAAAGCAATCAGTTTCATGGATCTCGGTGTTAAATCACAGCTTCACCAAACCTTCCAGGCTAGGATGCTTGTTTTCCTTGTGGACTCGGGAATTTTTTACTGACTCTCTTCCATTTCTTCCACTTTAGTTCTAAATAAAGAGAAAATAGGCGGAAAGAGCTACCTAAACAAATCACTGACTGTTGACAATTACTATATAACAAGACAAAGGGAAGCAATTGACTATGGTTACCAAAGTCGTCTATGAGCCTACAAATAAGATAATTCTTACCACTAGCTGTTTTCATCGAAGAGAGAAACAAACTCCCGTGAGCTGTAATTACTGGGTTATATAACACTGAACGTTTACTGGTCTCTAGACCCCCTTTCAGCCTGAAGGAGATACAGCCAGAGCCTTGGGTTCCTCCTATTCTGGAAAGCTGTAGAATAGGAGTATCCTGACTTCAGCTCTGATGTTAAATCACTTTTTGAACATCATTGAATATACCCGGTTCCTGAGTCAGAGCACCAGACATGGGTGGAAATGGATGCTAGGTACCTACAGATCATGTTAGAGTAGCGTCCTCCCAGCCTCAGTAATTGATTCAGGGATAGGACTGATGGGCTAATCAGAGACAATAAGGAACATTCTCAGCGTTTTACTGGTGTTTGAAGAGGGACTTGAAACTGGGTTGAAACCCCAATGGACTTGAATCTGGGCAGAAAAAAACTCTGGAGCTACTTGAAAGCACAGCCTTGAATTTGCAGCATCGTAAGAATCACAAGCATCATCCTTTATTAAGCAGCTGACATTTATTGAGCAGTGACTAGATGTCAGACCCTGTGTTCCACTTTTCATACAAATGATGTCACATAAGAAGTGGCGAGAACCCTGTGCAGTAGGTAATGCTATCACCCCCATTTGCAGTAGACATGAGGATGTGTCACCAAGATCCCCCTTCAACAAAGGACTGCTGGGCCCACCACTGGAAGGCTAAGCGGACAGCTGCTAGCCCGCAAAAGCAGGCTGTTTTAACTCAGCACAGAGCAATTCTAGTGGTTCGCTTTAGCGTCCGAGGTCCTGCCAGCCCTGCGCCCCTCTCTGCCATCTCACACTTTCTCTCCCGCCCTTCCACGGGTGTGGATCCCACGGAAATAACATCCCTTAGAAACATCCCTAATAAACCTCCAACACACTCCACTCCATCTCAGAGTCTGCTTTCCAAAGAACCCACCTGCGACACCATTTCTCATTAAGCAGGAGGGCCCTGCCTACACTGTGCACTTGGCCTGGACGCTGGGGGCTGAGACAGCCTACCACCACCAAAGCTGATCTGGAATTTGGAACTGGACTCTGGCCTGTGTCTCTGGGAAGGAGGGCTGGTAAGACCCATTGGAAAAGCCAAGGAAGCCCGACTGTGCTGGGTGGGAGTTCCACCCTGCCAAAGCCAACGAGGTCCAGTCTGATGACCCACAGACGGCTGCAGGGGTGTACAAAAGAGAAAGCTTTATCTCATTCTCGCCAACTCAAAGCCTCTGCTAAGAAGGTCAGTAAAAAATACTTTTTTTTTTTCATTTGTGTGGATTTCATGTTAGTTAACATTATTTCCAGTAAGAGGTACAGGAAGACTAATTTATGCAATTGTTTGTCATCATCACCTCCTGTGATCTTTTGAAATATTATATTTGAAGCTAGTAGGGTTTTTGTAATGGCATTTTAAAGAATTCCTGGGGGGTCACTGTGATTCAAAAGATGACACCTACTAAACAATGAACAAATAAAACATTCTATAAGAAAAAATTATCAAAGGGGTCTTCAGATTATACTCACTTATCAAGTCATGGAACAAAAATAAAAAGGTATAATTTCAAAATGTTGATCGCATAATTTAAGATTAGTAGGAATGGTGAATGGAATTCTAAAGCGAGGAAAATGTGTAGGAGGTGAAAGTGTACCAAAAAAGGAAAGTAATAACTGAATAATTAGAGAAAAGATGCTAAGGATTAGCACTCAAATGCCTAAAATGCTATGGAGCTAAAAACTATCTGAAACCCGCTTCTTAGCAAAAGTACTTATTATTTATACCTGGAAATATTTATTAAGACTGTATGTCCAAATTTATAATCAAAATCCAGGAAGAAAATACAGTAGCTACTTATAGATATTCCCTAAATAAGAAATATGGATGTAATCCATCTAGTTCATTGGAAGTAGATCTGTAGAATAGAATGATTTTAAGTTCTTCTTCTTGATACTCTTAAAGATGTACATTTATAGTTAAATTTTTTAAATTTGTATACCTGTCTCTGCGTTTTTGTTGTTGTTTTATGTTGGGAGAGGTGAGAGGGGAAAGTGACATGGAAGAAAAACTGGGTCGCCACAGCACCTAAGTTCTTAAATATAAAACAAGTAGACAGAAGTAAAGACAGAGATCAGAAGCAGCCACCCACCTTAGCTCCATTGTCAGCTATCCGTGGGAGGACAGGTAGATGGGGAAGTCGATTGCCACAATCAATGATGGAGGAAAACAAGATTTCCCACAGCAAATGATACCCAGTTGAGCTAATTCAGTTTGGCAACGTTGCAACTAATAAGCCTCAATTACAGTTTGATATGTGGGCGCAAATCCAGCCTCATCTATGAATGAGAATCGATCAGCCCTCGGAGCCACCGTCTTTGTCAGCTTCGGAGCACTGACCTACCCAGAGATGAAAAGAGCTAAAGGCTTGAAAGCCCCCTACGCCCAGGCCCTGCCTTCACCTGAAATCATAAAACAGATGCCTCCGTGAGAGCCAGACACACTGAGCACAGTGTAGCCTGAGGGACAGGGCTCTTGGTAGCTCAGGTGCCCAGCTTGCTTGATGTTCCATGTCACTGAGGCTCCTAGTCACACCCATACCTATCGCTGTCTCAGAAATGTGTGGAATCAGTTAGGCCCATTGCTCTTGTCTCCAGTGTTATTCAAACCCCGTGCCTTGATCACGTGCTCCCACACCACACAGGGAGAGCTGAGCTTCATCACCCCGGCAGCCGCTTCCACTTGGAGAGTTTTCAAAGTGTTCAAAGAAGACAAGTAGGTTATTACGTTCTCTTGACTTCTTTGCTTAGTCTGATGTCTTATAAGAAAGAAACTTTGTGAATTCCTTCTCCCGGTAGGAAATTATATAATCAACTTTAGCGGGCATATCCTCAGCGGCGACGCAGATCCAACCAAAGGAGTCCATGTGAGCTGTTCTTTTCATGCCCAACGGCTGTTTCCACTGAAACCCGGCACCTGGAAGCCTTATTCTGAGATTCCTCACGGATTGTTGAGTCCACTTGTCCTTTATCTTTTTTTCCGACACAATCACAAGATCCAGCAAGCACTATGGAGCACAAAAATCACATAATACACCGATTTCTTCTGTACGTTGGGATATGTGACCCAGAAGTAAGAGCAAGTGAGATTACAACCTCTCAGGGAACATCAACAACTGTGAGTTCAAGGCCATGTGTGTGGCTGATGTGTACACAGAGGACAGTGGAGAGAAGCGGCTCTCCATACCACAGACGTCCTTAGAGCAAACAGCATTCTTGAGGGCCTGATTGCTGTGTAATTAGAATTCGTGAATGTAGAAAACAGTCTTTGCCATGAGATCTCCATCGGCCCTTCCTGTAGAATAGGGTCACTTCTTCGAGATGGAGATTCTGTGTCTTATGGAAGGAAACCCACTCTACAAAGTAGCACGCCACCAGCCAGCTGTTGAAAGGGCCCTTACACAACTATTAACCAATGGCATTCGTTGCTCTTACACTGTAATCAGCAAGCCGTGTGTCTTAGGGGAAAGACTGCATGAAAGAGTGGACTGTGCAGAGGTAGACGCGAGTTGAGGAAAGGCTTTGGAAGTGTGGAAATGGGGTTTGTGATGACCCTGAGCAGAAGAGGGGGTGCAAGGGGGAAACACTGTGAGGTGCTTCCTGGGGTAACAAGGCAAAGCAAGTTCAAAATCCGAAGAGGGAGTAGGCAATTGTCCCAGGCAAGACAAAGTCAGCTTTGACCACAACATGGATTATGCATGAAAAAGTCCCATTGCCTGTCTCCAATGCCACCAAACAGGGACATCGGAGTGGGGCTGGGTGGAGCAGCAGCGGGGACCCGGTTCCTGTCGCAGTGGGCCTGACCACTGAACGGAGCACAGAGGCTGGGTTTTGGGGTGCCCGCCCTCCCCTCCCCCTCTTCCTCCCTCTCCTCCCCAGCCCGCTCGCTGCGCCCCCTGCCGGACACTTGGTCAGAGCGCGCTGCAGCTCCCGAGCCTGGAGAGACTGTGAGTGACAAGACCCTCCTGCTCCTAATGTCACCAAACCTTAAAGAAGGAGCCCCTCCAACCGGCAGACAAGAAACGGGGCCCCGGGCCTCGGCTCTTTCCCGCTCTCCAGGCTTTCCTCTGGGAATAAATTACCCAGTGACAAGGGGGTACAGGGGAGACCCAGAACGCTAAACCCAAAGTCCCCCGCGCCCCCAGCACCGTGCGCCCGCGTCTCCCGTTTGGCGCTGGCGGGGTGGGAGCGGGCTCGGTCCTTCCTGCACCGGCTCAGGTTTGGGGAGGACTCGGCGGGGTGTCCCCCCACCCCTCGCTCCCCACCTGGTCCGCTCAGCGCACCATGAGCGAGAGGAGGGGCGGCGGGGGCGACCCGGGTCTCGGGGTCGCTCCCTGCCGCCCCCGCCCCCGGGACGCGCTGTGCAGCCGCCGGTCTCCAGCGCGCGGCGCTGCGCTCGCTTCTCTCCCCGGAGCCGCGCAGCTTCAGGCGCGGACAGCGGGGCTCAGCCGGTCGCCTGGACTCCAGTAGCACTCGCTGAAGCTGCGGCTCTCGTGACGTCTGCCTGCGTGGCCCACCACTTTTCTCCCGCCCGGGGTTTTTATTTATTTATGCATTTTTTTTTTTTCTTTTCCTGCCACTCTTGCCTGTTCCGCCTCGGTCCCCCGCCCGCGTCCGCGCCCCAGCGCGCACCCCTCCGCCCCGCCGTGGGCCCGGCGCCCTCCGCTGCGCTCTCGGCCGAGGGGGCCCGTGGGAGCACGGCCGCACCTGGCCGGGGAGGTCGCGCGGGCGGAGGGGTGGGAGCCGCGGAGCCGGGGCGCCAGGCCCGGGGCTGCGCGCACCGCCAGGACCATGGGGTCTCCGGACAGCCTCTGTGAAATTTGACCGTCTGATTCCAGGGTTTGTTTTTGGGGTATTTTTTTTTCTCCTTCCCCCCCTCCCCCGGCATCCATCGTGCAGTGAATTATTAAATCTTGCTTCGTTCCAAGAGGAGATCATGATTGAGTGAAGCCACCCTGTCGGCAGCAAGGTAAGCGGTGCGCTGAGTTGCTCGAAGGTGAGACAGTGGCATCAGTCTGGGCAAGACGTGGCGAGCCCTGGGGTGCCCACCTCCCCTCCCCAGCCGGCACGCAGCTCCACGCGGACGAGAAACAAGATGCCCAAGTCGGGGGACAGGGAGAAGCCGGTTACATAACCGAAGGGAAAGCTGTTCCAGACGGTTTTCATTAGCAACTGGAAACTCGCAGGGGTGGGGGTGGCGGGTCGAGGAGGGGTCTGCATGTCCTGGGCTCGGGAAACCCGGGCAGTAGTTGCAGACATTTCTGCAGCCTTTGCCAAAGGGGCAATGCCCTGGTTAGCTGGCGGGGGCGGCTTGAGGTGCAGTCATCTGCAGTTGGGGAAAGCCCATTGTCTTTGGAAAGCTTGTTTCCTGGTTCTTTGCAAGAAGGGGGCTGGGGGGAGGAAAGGGAGGAAGGACAGAGAAAGAGAGAGAGAGAGAGAGAGAGAGAGAAGTGGGAGGTGGGGGAGAAACCCTCAGGGCATGGGAAGCAATAACTCCTAACTGGTCTCTGTCGATATAACCAGAGGCGATGTGATGACTACAGTGAGGGGCAGGCTCTCCCTAGAAGTAACCTGCAAGCCTTCAGATAAAATGAGATGTTTGTGGCATTTCGTTGGATGAATCCCCTGACTTGCTTCCTCCTGGGTATATTTGCATCTGCATCCAGGCATTAAGCCTGGCTTAGTTTTAACAGAAATACTGTTTGTATTCCCTAAGCCCAGTAAAGCCTTGGGTGGATCCACAGGTATAGAGCCCTTGTACCAGGCTCAGCCTGGAGAGAAACATAGCTTAATAGAAACAACCACCGGAATGGGGTGAGGTTCGTGGAGAAACAAACCAGAATTTTCCAAAGAATTCCGCCCCCACTCCTCAAAAGGGAAGGGGGAGCTCATGTTTGGGAGTTGGAGACTCATTGTGTTTAGAGTGTCTCCTGTCTTTTTTGCAAAGTCGGGTCGCCGGGAGAGACCCCGCAGAGCAGGGTGCCAGGCCTTACCCCTGCCTACCTTCTTCTGAAAAAAAGCGGAGGATAAGGATGCCCAGGAGCTGCTGAGAAAGACAAGGGGGCTGAGCTAAAGAAGCTTCGCCCATGTTGCCTACAGAGCTCACGTCTCCATGGCGACTCAGGTGGGAGGGGAGAAGGCAGCGCCAGTTACCAAAAAATAAAATAAAAAATAGTTGGACAAAACTTTCCCAGCTCCAGGCAAAGAAATAAGCCAGCTGCGTGTTGTGTGTGGTGGGGGGTCTCAAGGCATCGGCTCTGCCCCGCGTCCTGCCAGCAACCTGCGAGGGGGCGCCTAGAACCGGCCAGTGCCCTGCAAACCCCCCAAAGTTGCACGGAGACCCCGGAGGTGGGGAGAGCCAAGGGCTCCGGATTCAGCACCAAGGCCAGAGCACTGGCGCCGGGTTCCCCACCTCCTTCCTGGTCAGCGGCCGGAGCCTTGGATCCCAGGGAAGTCAGTCACTTTCCGTCAAGGACCAGTTCCCTTGCCCGTGCAGAATCTGGGCCTCCGCGGAATTGGGTGGAACAGCGAGGCATGCACATCATTCATTTCACGCGTGGCGGTGCATCAGATAGCTATTCAAAATCAAAAACACCGAAGCAGCCAAAGATCCCAGATGGACTGAGAATGGAGAAAAACCAGGACCTCAGGGGAGAAAATCCAGGACCTCGGGGGAGAAAAGGGACACACCACACACACTCACACACACTCACACACACACACACACACCGGATCAGTCCCCGGGGAGTTTTCTAGCTTCAGCCTTTGGCTTCAAAAGCATCCATTCATTCCCCACCCTCTCACTGTCCTCTAACTTATTGTCCGGGGTAGATGGCAGAAAGCACAGACACCAGCCAGCGAGTGTTGTCTAAGGGTCCTGACCCCACCAGGGAGGGTGGGGAAGTAGGTGACTCCAGGTCTGGACCTGACAGACCCCTACCCAGAGCTGGTGACCTCCAGGAAGGAAAAGAGGCTGTTGGTGAGATGAGACCCAGTGACTATCTTCAAGCCTGCGGGTGAGCAGAGTAGCGAATTTTATGCAGGCACAGGAAACTGAGAGGAGGATTCTTAATAGAAACAAGGAAGAGGTTGGGCAGCAGGGGTCAGTTTATTATCGTTCACGTTCCATGTCCACACCCATACAGGGAAGGCAGGTAGGTCCCTCCCGCTTCTACCTTCGCCTTGGACAGGGCTGGTCTCCACCTTGCACTGCCCACCACGTGGGCTGATACTGGTGAGGACAAGTAGTAGAGGAAGGGGCCAGTGGAAAGCTTTATAAGGTGGCATCCAGGTGTTACAAGGCACAGTGTGAATTGCAGAGCCCAGCGGAGGTTTGGCAGCTGGTTGGAAATGCTAATCAAGCCTCTAAATATCTCCGGCTGCTTTTCTCTTGCGGGCACATCGATGCATGTGTGTGTGTGGTCTTCAGCTGGTTCTGGTGTGTTGTTTGTGAAGGTAAACAAGATGTATCCTGGTTTTCCTTGCAGGGCATGTCGTTTTTTTCCCAAAATGATGTATGCAGAGCACTCGGGACTTGGTTAAAGCAGTGTGTTTATACCTTCTCATCTTTTTTTAAGTTTTGTCATTTTTTTCATAATCGCTAGTGAAGGCAGAAGCAATCTATTTCAAACGTGGACAATGGGTGAGATAATACGCTTTCTTACCTTTCAGTTGCTGATGGGCATTAACAAGTTTATCTATGGTCTAATTTATATGAGTAGTTACCTAAAGTAGAGAGAAGAGATGCATAGTGTTAGGGCTTAAACAAAGCAGCTGTACCCTGGCTTTGCTCCATCTGATATATCCGCATAAGTCAAGATTAATTAGGAAGATAAAGCCATATATGAATATGGTACACAGAGTAATGTATTTGTGAGTTTTAAAGTTCAATTTCTCTCATGAATTAAAACAACAAAGATGAGAATATAAATAATCTAGGTATAACAATTTGCTCAGGCAATAACCTTTAGTTCTGGTAGATTCCATGCTCATGTATTCAGGGTTAATTTACCAAACAATGACTTGCTTTCTTCCTCGGTGGTTAATTGCCAAGCAGACTGTCACTATGTCCTTATGACAACCATACTCCAAAATAATTGGCTTACCCATTTCGAGTCAGATTTGTTAAGGAGAACAACTTAAAATGTATCCCTTTGTAGGTACTTGGAGCCATTTTGTAAGTTTTTAATGCAATTCCTCATCCTGGTATTTCCTAACATTGGTAAAAAAACATATTCACTTGTATGACCCAGGCCTTTATTTACTACATAGGACTCACATAGGCTGTTTCCATTGAGTACAGAAAAATACTTCAATTAGCTCTCCTGTTCCTCCTATCTTCTCACAAACTGTCTCTACAGGATAAAAAACAAATAAAACACAAGGATAGTTGTTTAATAAACAACAGAAAAAGTCATTAGAGATTAAAAATAAGTACATATAGCCTGATGGAAGCTTAACCGTGGTCACTGATTTTCACAGGTAGAAAGTGTTACTTTCCTCCAGGATTGGATATTGATCATTTGAATCCCCACGAAAACATCATAAACCCTCTTAATCAAAATGAGCAGGTAGGCAAGAGGAAAGCCCCTTTCTTTTTCACTATTTCATCTTAATCAAATGACATGCAAACAATATGTAGATGAATAAAGGAGCTGGACCAGAGAGTCAAGAGTAAGGGGAAGGAAGGAAGCTAGGGGAAAGGACGGTGATTTTTACCAGATTTAAAGTGATGATACTTTTATAAACAAGGATTTTTTTTAATTCATTGTGTCAGAACTTTAAGGTTGGTGGAATTGAGATGTTTGGATTCCACAAATTTGAATTTACAGTTTATTGAGATGGATTTATTATTTCTTTTCTTTCTTTTTAATAATTGTTATTTAAGTACCAAAAGAGAATTGATTCATCTGAATTTTTGCAAACTTATTAAATTTGGTAATATCAATAAAAGGGGAATTGATAGTTAAGTTGAAAAATCATCAAGACACTATTGTTGAATTAAGATCTTCTTTTAAGTGCAGTTAAAGTGTTTAGGAAGACAGAAAAATAAAATCAAGTCATTTGGGGGAAAAAAGTACATTTTAAATAATTCTAGAAATACTTAGGATCCTATAGAAATAAGAAATCATCATAATTGTGGTTTAATAGTATTTTTACTCTCCTTGAATCAAATACTATAATATACATATACTTGATATTACTTTATTAGCACCAATTAATAACACAAAGTAATCTCTCTCAATAAAAGATAATGTCATTTTTTACATGTATAATATGTTTATTATTTTATCAATCTCTAAAATTATTCCCTTTGAATCATATTTTATTAGTTCATTTGAAACCACTGTGTGAGAATATTTTATTTTTTTCAGTTTCTCCTTTCCTTATTTCCCCTTTCTTTGTATTCAAACCACTGTTTTCAAAATTAGGACAATGTCCTTTTTAAAAGAATGTTCAGTATCCCCTAAACTGCAGCCTTGATCTCACTTTACCTGTTAATCAAGTCTAAATATTTGTGGATTGATTTAATACTGAATTGAATAATTATTTAAACAGACTCTCAGAGGATGATTTCACTCAATGCACAATGTTCACGTGGTCATTCAAATCTCTGCTTCGTTCAGATGCAATAAGACCCTCAATCAACTTCCCTACTCACAGTGTATGCAGTTAGCCCTGACTGTTAATCAAATGGTTACTTAGCGCATGTCCTCGCAGATGAATCCAAGTCACGTGACTCCCAATAGCCCCATCAGCCTCACACTCCACACCTCTTCTCCACGACTCTGTGCAGGACCCGGGACCACACCGTCCTGGGGCTTCTTTTGGGGATTAGATTTTGGCTAATATTCACCATCAGCCATACTCCCAGGCCCAGAGGAGGGGCTTCTGGTGTGAAGCTTTTACCAAAGGCACCAGCAAGTGAATCTACACATAAAAAGATCCACGTCCTTGCCAACATTTGTTTTGTGGGACTACATCTGAACTTATTACATGCCATCTGGGAGACAAATCTACAAATTCGGTGCAAGTCCCGGTGCTGTAGCAGTTCTTATGAGAACTGATTATGTTTTCATGATGCTTTATACTTTCCTCACATCATCTGACAGGAGTTGTGTGAGCAGGGTGTGCTTGGGAAGGCTGTTTGGTGATTAAGAGCCCAGGCTCTTGTGTCTAAGTAACGGCATTTGCATGGAGCGTAGCTGTCAGCTCGGACTGAGTTCGGTGTGCTAACAGCCATCCTGACATCTCAGCAGCTTACAAGACAAAGGGTTACCTCCCCCTCATGCTGTATGCCTTAGCCCGTCAGTTGTGGCTCCACCCCCAGCCCCACGTCTTCTTCATCCTGGGACCCAGGCTGAAGGGCCATTCTGAACAGGGACATTCCATTCCAGCATGAAAGAGAAAGAAGAATGCAGAATTAAGCAATGGCTCTGAAAAGTCCTGCTCGGATATGGCACTCACATTCCATTGACCAAAAACAAGTCACGTGTCACGCCAATACCAGTGGCCGATGAAATGGAAATGTGCATTTATCCCTGCAAGATCTATGGCAGCAGGTGGAGACATATAGGCTTTTTCCAGAGAGGGACGTGAAGAACTGGGAGCAGTTAGAGAATCCACTGCACTAATTGTGAGACCTTGATCAACCTTAAGCTCTTGGTTTGCCTACCTATCAAATGAGCTATAATAGAAGTAACATGTACCCCAGAGATTTTATAAGGATTCATGTGATAATGTAAGGTTCTTAACACGATGTCCAGCACAAATTAGGCGCTTTATAAATAGTCGATGCTATTACTCATTTGTTACAAAGTATCACCCAATTCTTTCCTCAATGAAGCTACGCAGACTGTATTAGATAGGTGCTACAATTGAAAATCCTTCAATCTCAACAGCTTCGCAAAATCAAAGATTATTTCCCACTCCTGTCATCTAATTGGCCTTTTCCATGCAGGGACCCGGGGTGATGGATACTTTATTCAACTTTGACACTTGGCTTCCATGATCTCCTAAGTGCTGATATCCATTTGGAGATACAGAAAGAGAGGGAGCTGATGATTAGGTGATAATTTTGACGATCCAGGCCCAAGAGTAATTATGTCAGTTCTGCTCATATTCTATGGTCAGACCTAACTGCAAGGGTAGCTGGGAAATGTAGTGTAGCTCTGTGGCCAGGAAGAAGAGAACTGGTAGGGTGAACACACGGGAGTCTGGCATATACACCCAATATTAAACATGCCCATTTGACTTCCTAATGTGAATGGCTGGCATCCAAGAAACACAGCTAATGTGGGTCCTGAATAGAGTGCGGGAGAATACGTGATGTGTCCCCATGGTGAGAAGGTATCTGGTACAAATAGTATATTGTTGAGCCCTTGAATCATTCTTTAGTGGTGTCGTTTTTTTTCTTAATAAAGTAGTTGGGATCTTTTGACTTTTGGAGTAGGTGTATTTGGTTCTTACAAAATAGATGCACATCCATATTGTTTGACTTTTAATAGCTAAACCATGAGACACAAAGAAAAGCCAACTTTATAACCAATGCTTAGGAGCATGTTCTTAATCTTGACAGTCACACCCACATTGTGTCTAAGCGTGCTGAAGAAATAAATGCCATCTTCCATTATCTAGGACTTGCTGTTGACTAGCAATTTGCATTTTGTTTTGAATCACGTAAATATCTATAGGTTAGACACATGCTCTAAATTTAGGTTGAATTAATCTAAACTTAATCTGTGTTCTCCTAAAAATAGACCTTGTAATTTGCAAAGAGTCTTTGAGAACCCCTGGCTGCCTCAAGAAGTCCAGGTACCCTTGGGAACTTAAATCTATACCTTTTCACTAGAGTAGAAGGGGCCAGCTTTAATGACAATCTAGAAAAGAAAAATGTTAGGGGGGTGAGGGGAATATGTGAGAAGCTATGTGAGAAAGAGCTGGAAGAACCATGTTGGGGATCCATAATGCATACAGCTCTCTTATGTCATTCCCACTCCTTGAACTGAATACCAAAATTATGGTCCATTGATGCAGAGCCCAAAGTTACCAACCTGAGGAGTAAACACCTACCATTGACATGTGTTCATGCTACCATGGAGCAGTTGGGTAGGATCAGAGAACTCTTGGATGAAGGGATTTATTATAAGGTATTAGCTTATGCAGTTATGGAGGCTGAGAACCAGGAAAGCAGGTGGTATCATTCAGTCCAGGTCTGTAGGCCTGAGGACCCAGGGGTCAGATGATGTAAATTCCAGTCTGAGGACAGAAGATGGGATGAGATGTCCCAGCTCCATCCACGAGGCAGGAGAAAAGGGGCAAATACTTCCTTCCTCCACCTTTGGGTTGGATGTTGTCCCCACATTGGGGAAGGCAATCTACTGAGTCCAGCAATTCAAATTTCATCCCTAAACACCCTCACAGACACACACAGCAGTATTTAATCTGAGCCCCCCATGGGGACACAAGCTGACATACAATTCACCATCACACTGGAGTATCCCTAGCACCATGAACATTGCCCAGCACATAGTAGGGACTCAATATTATTGAATAGATACAGAATATCACTGTAAGCAATTCTAAAACATGCTTACTGTGTATTTATGGCATCCTTTGTATTGAACGTTTGGTTGTTTTTCTTCTTTGTTGTTGTCAACATTGCTATTATAAGCCTCCTACACACATTGTGTCAGAAGGTCTCTTTTAGTATACAGTATTATAAATGTAATTGCTGGGTAAAAGGGTACACACTTTTTTAAAGATCTTGTTACATTTCACCAAATTGCCCTCCAGAAAGGTTAGGTCTATTTATTGTACATTCCACCAGAGCCCACTAAAAGGGCGATCTCTCATCCACTGACCCACTGACCACATACGCCACCTAATTGGATGCAAAGCTGTTTAAAGAAACTGAACCATGTCCTTCTCAGACATGAGAACTGTGCCCCTTTGGGTCACTCAGCCACCTACACCCAACCAATTATAAAGAAGGAATTAATATCAGGCATTAGGCAAAAACTTTCCTATGGTGAAAATCATATGCTACAAGTTTTCAGAAAAAAAAAAAAATCCCACTTATTAAGCCAGTTGATTCTCACAAGAACCCAGTAAGGAAGGGCACACACCACCATTGGTAAACCAAGGGCCAAGTTCAAATGGGTAGATTGTGCAAGATAACCAGACGAAGAACAACAGATTCTACAGGTGCCACGCTGGAAGGAGCATCAAAGATCCCCAAACAGCGCTGCCAGGCAACCCCAGCCACCCCCCCCCAGACAGCCTGTGGTGACCCCACACACACTGCCATGCCCCCGGGAACTTGAAAGGACCGCCAGCATGGACAACCCACACAGCAAGGGGGTGCAGCCCTGTGTTCAGGGTTTGCTTGAACTGCAGTGCCAGGACTCGTCCCTTATACTTTCTCAGGAACCCCAGCTCAGGATGCGCGCTCCCATCTGTAACCTCGTTTGACCTTCACCCTCTCAGCAAATAGGGACTGGGTCCCACGGGGTCTCGGGTGCTGTGGTAGCTCAGGACCCGGATGAGAAGTGTTTCTCTGGCTGATGGGTGGAGCAGAATCCAATGGTTGTGGTGCTGAGGCTGTCCCCAAGGTGACCGCTCCCACAGGGTATGGTGATGTTGTGACATCTGCAGCAGATGATGCTGAGATGTCCCCCAATGAGCATGGGCATCTGAGGGAGCCCCAGGGAAGGAGGGGGGCACGGTGGGATGAGGGAACAGAGGGCAGTGGTGACAAGGAGACTCTGCCCTGGGAGTGGATGTGAGGAGGGGACCCGGGGGAGCCAACCTCATGACCCAGGTGTTCTAGAACCAGGATCTTAGATTTCATCTCAACAGGGAGCCAATACAAGATTGTAGACACGGCCCTGGAATGGGCAACTTTGTTTGGAACATCATGTTCATCCGATCGCAATATCAGTCGCAATACTTACTTTGTCACTAAGATAGGCAGTTGTGAGGAAGAGTAGAGCTTGTGTTTAGAACCATCATTTCCTAGCACCCCCTGCCAGCCCTACCCCTGTTGCAGTCTCACCCTGATGGACACCTAAGAGCTTCTTAGTGGGCATCAGCCTGTAGATGAGACGTGCAAGCCGGTGGTTTGAGGTGGGGAGTGCCCTCGGCGTGGTGTGACCGGTCCTTCCTCCCGCCATGGGCAGCGTGGGCCAGGGGCTTGTTGCTCCCTCGCCATCCCCACGGCTTCACCTGGCCTGGCTTTGTCTCCCACCCAGTTATTGCTCACAGGGTTCTGGTCTCCCTCCTTGCTGGTCAGCACCTTGGAGAGCGCCAAGCACAGAGCCAGGCGGGTCTGATCAACACCCCACCCAGGTCTATGTCACGGAGAGTGGGCTTCAGTCCCAGCATCAAGTCGTCCTGTCTACAAACCCCGCAGCGAGACGCAGCCAGGGCGCTGGGTCCTGCAGGCAAATCCGCTTCTGGTTTCCTCCTGGCTCTGATCCGTGGCAGCCCGGGGAAAGAGGCTGGGCCGGGCCACCACAGATCTGTGACGCAGTCCCAGCGGCAGACGCGGGTTTCTCCTTTTTGAAGTTCCAGTGTGTTTTCCAAGGCAAACCCCGTGCTCCAGGCACCGTCTCCTCTCGCCTCTGTGTTTGGCAGGGATGTGTCTGCCGGCCTGGTGTTCCCACTGCCTCTGAGCCCCAGGCTCCTCCTCTCTGAGGTTTGTCATCTTGTCTGTTCCCCTGACAGACGCGGGCTCCTGCCAGAGGGAAGTCCTGAACGTTCCTCCAAGGCTTCAATGAGTTCGTTCACTTCCAAGCACACGTGCCACCCTCAAGTCACGTCCAGGATGCAGCAGTACAGTGTCCTGTCCCTTAGCCATATCACAGTCTTGAGTTTCCCCTTGAGGCCCAAGAAAGGTCACCTCTGCACCTTCATGGCCCACAGGAAAATGCACGTCCCACCCCCGACGTTCCAGGTACCGCCCTGCTAAGGCACAACCGAACCTTTCTATCAGGCCAGGCAGAAGCTGCAAGCCCCACACCAGCCCTGTTCTCCCAAATGACTGATCCTCAGCCCCTCCCACTTTGGAGAAGCTGAACTTGGTGGGTCTGGAGCATTAGGGCCTTTGTCAAAGGATGAAGCCACGTTGACTCATGAACCCTTAAGTCCTTCTCTTGCTCGTCTCCAAACGTCAGGCCTTGTATTTGGGTTTTAGAATGAAGCTGCTCTGACATAACAAAAAAATCTGTGTGTATTTCTCTTCCTTACTTAGCATATATTATTTTAGTTAGAAAAACAGTGAATGTGACCCAGTGAATGCAACTAATTTTAAAATAAAGTGATAATCTCTAGGTTCCTTTGAAAACCATAAAATAGGAATCATCATTCCTGTGTTAGCAAAAAAAAAAAATTGGAGAAAATGTTGATATATTGGTGCTTTTCCCCCTAAAACTACCTTACATGTAGGGGAAACAGGAGTGGTTTCAAAAGTTGTAGCCAGATTTTGCAGGCACGTACATTACGACTGCAGGTGGGGTCATATTGCGTTGAGGGTACAAGTGTTGATTTTGTGCTCTAGTGTTTCTCCAACAGGAACCATCCAGAGCTTTTATTAAAATGCAGACTCTGATTCAGTCGGTCGAGGGTGGAGCCTGGGATTCTGCATCTCCCCCCGCTCCCCCCAGATGTAGTGCTGCACGTCTATAAATAACTTCCACTTGTTTGCCAAGTGCCTTGTTCCTTTGATGAGTTTAGAGAAACAAGGAAGGATGCATAAGCTTCTAGAACTACACTTCCCAGACTGCCCCCCTTTCTATTGTTGTTTTGAATGGTTAAGCAAGAGTTAGAAGGGTTCCTGAAGTTAAACAGTGATAGAGGATGACAGGGTTTGGACTGCATCATAATTTAACAGACTGTTTTCAGATTCCAGAGGACATGATGCTGGAGAGGATCCGAGAGAAGACAGGATGAGGCCAGCACTGAGCACTGCTTGTGTGTAGCTATTTTTGACACTGTTCTGGGTTATGTGTATAGCGTCTCTCTGCCAAAGTGAATTACAGGAACTTGGAAGAGGGTATTTATTGAAGTATTTTAGAATTAAACTCTACCTTATATAATCTTTTCAAAACAAACATCTTCAGATGGAAGGAACAAGGAAATCCAGCTGGTGTCCTAGGACTATAATCGCCCCAGGCCCCCAACTAGAACCCAAGGTAGTAGTTATGGGACAGAAATGTCAAAAAGCAGCTACTCCAAACCAAAGAGGGAACTCAACAAAGCAGAGCAAAGGGAGACGCCCTCCTCCCCTGCATCCGTGATGGGCGCATCTCACAACTTGCCATTTACACAGAATGGACTGGAGTGGGTTCTGGCCAAAGATAGCAACATTTTTCTGTTAAAAGGACAAGATAGAAAGGAATGTCTAGGAACCTAATGAAAAGTTATGAGAAGAACCAGATGGGTGATGCTCAAATTCTTGGGATCGTTCACTTCCCTGAATAGTGGCTTCTTACTTAAAATATTATAACCTCGTTGCTAGCACCAGCAATAGACAAACTGGAGGTTGCCTTAGACATCCTAAGCACCCTCATGCCCATTCCACACCATTTTTTCCCAACTTGTCACCCAATCTTTGCCCAACCTTCAGTCTCTACCATTGCTTCCACCCAGTTTCCTCACTTATACTAAAGTATAAATGACTTACCAGGGACCTAAATGAGCAACGTGCCTTCTAAATATTATACATTTCCCCAAATATACTCCAAATTTCCCAATCCTTTTATGTCTACCAGGTATTTTTTTAAGCCACATTTTCTAAACAGATGCAGAAAAAGTCTGAGAGAATACGAATATCCATTAACTCTGGAAAGTGAATTGTTGATATATTTTGTAATAACTACTAAGAAATAAAGTGGGTGGCTATATTATCAACCAGACTGATGACGAGTTTGTTCCTTCAGAGGAGTGGCATTACCTGAGTCCCCTTGTCACCATTACCTGCACTTCATTGGGATGCTCTGTCTAACTTGCAGTAATTCGATACCTTGCCTGCACATCAGCAACTCCTGGGAAGATTTTAAAATATATCCACATCTACTTCTCACCCCCAAACTAATTAGATCAGAATCACAGCAAGGAGCAGCCTCTGCATTGATGTGTTTTAAAAGCCCCGCATGTGGCTTTACTGGGCAGCCAAGGTTGAAACCTACTGTTTTAAAGAACAATCATCAGGATGCTTTTAAAAGGTACCTGCAAATTCTTAAGTGTTTAAGCTCCCAATGTGAAGATCTTTTATCTTATTGTCAAAAATTATTTGAAAGTCATGTGATGTTCATCCCCATCGTCCCATATCTCATCCCCATTCCATACCTACCACCCTCAACCCACCCACCATCACTACCATTACCGCCACCATCACCATCACCATCACCATCACCACCATCATCACCATCACCATCACCACCATTGCCATCATCACCACTCCCACCACAACCACCATCACCACCAATATTAACACCATCATCACCAACAACGCCACTGTCGCCATCTCCACCTTTACCACCATCATCACCACCACCATTACCATCATCACTACCATCATCATCATCACCATCACTACCACCATCACCACCACTGTCACCACCATCACCACTGTCACCACCATCATCACCATCATCACCATCATCACCACCATTACCATCACCACCATCATCACCATCACCATCACCACCATCACCACCATTACCACCACCATCACCATCACCATCACCA
>PVKE010000256.1:152543-171276 GCA_004027555.1 Craseonycteris thonglongyai | reverse complement strand
AAAAAACCCACAAAAAAAACAAAAACAAATAATACAAGTATAGCCACTACACAAAACAGTATGAAACAGTTCCTCAAAAAATAAAAAATAAAAAGAACTACCATACAATCTAGCAATTCTACTTCTGAGTATTTACCTAAAGAAAACGAAAACTCTAATTTGAAAGACATATGCATCCCCACATTCATTGCAGCATTATTCACAATAACCAAGATATGGAAACAACTTAAGTGTCCAGCTTGGGATGAATGGCTAACAAAAAAATGTGGTGTGTAGACAATGGAATACTACTATTCAGTCAAAAAGGAAGAAAATCCTGCCATTTGCAACCACATGTATGGATCTAAGGGTCATTATAGTAAGTGAGATAAGTAGTTAGAGAAAGACAAATACTGTATAATCTCACTTATAGGTGGAATCTAAAAAAACAAAACAAAACAAAAAACCAAGCTCACGAATACAGAGAACAGATTGCTGGTTGCCAGAGGCAGGGGACGACTGGTGGGTGAAATGTGTGAAGAGAGTCAAAAGGTATAAATTTACAGTTATAAGATAAATAAGTCATGAGGATACAACATTCAGCATGGTGACTAGAGTTAAAAATATTGTATTACGTATTTGAAAGTTGCTAAGAGAAGTAGATCTTAAAAGTTCTCATCACAAGAAAAAAAACTTTCTGTAACTCTGTACAGTGATGGATGTTAACTAGACTTACAGTGACGACCATTTCACAATATGTACAAATATTGAATCATCATGTACACCTGAAACTAACATCATATGTCAATTATACCTTAATTTAAAAAACTAACCAATTAAACAAAACAAACAAAAAATCCAGTTAGAAAATCGGCAAATGACATGAAGAGACAATTTAACAAAGAGGATACACAGATGGCAAATTAGCATGTGAAAAGATATTCAATATCGCTAGCTCTTAGCAACATGCAAAATAAGACCATGATGAGATGTCACTATGCACCTATTAGAACAGCTAAAAAAAAAAAAAGATAGTGATAACACCAAATGCTAGTGAAGATGTGGGGAAACTGAATTATTCATATGTTGCTGGTGGGATTGTAAAATGGTACAACCACTCTGGGAAACAGTTGACTCTTTCTTAAAAAATTAACATGCACTTACCATATAAACCAACAATTGTACTCCTGGGCATTTATCCCAGAGAAACAAAGACAATATTCATGTAAAAAACCTATACATAAATATTTCTAGCAGCTTTATTTGCAATAGCCCCCAAATGGAAATAACCTAGATGTCCTTCAATGGTTAAGCCATGGTACATGCATACCATGGAATATTAGCCATCAATAACAAAGGAATAACTCTTGACATAAATAAAAACTTGGATGGACTATGATGCGTGAAAAAATTCCAGTCTTACAAGGTCACGCACTATGTCATCCCATTTAGATAACACTACTGAAATGACACAATTGTACAGATGGGAAACATACTAATGGTTGCCAGGAATAAGGACTGTAAAAGAGAGAAGGGTGGGTTGTTACTATAAAGGAATAGCATAAGGGAGCTCTTCGTGGAGATAAAATAGATCTGCATCATGATTTTGGTGATGGTTACACAAATATAAACAAGTGACAAGCGGCACGGAACTATACTCACACACCATCATACCAGTGTCAGTTTCCCGGTTTTGATACTGCACTATAACTATGTAAGATGTAACCATTGGAGAAAATTGGGTAAAGGGTACAAGGTACTTCTCTGTACTATTTTATAATTTCCTGAAAACGTATGTATTAAATGAGCTACTTGTAAAGCGTTTAGGTCAGTGTCTAAGTGAGTAATACTTAATCAATGTTAGCTTTATTATTATGACTCATTATTTATAATTGCCATTGTCATCTTATTTGATGCTTGCAATACGCTTGTAGAAAAATTTTTTTGGTATTTTCTTTTTTTACCTCCATTTTATGGACTGGACTCAGACACATTAATTTATCTAAGTTCACATATTCAGAAAGACCTAAGAATTGAAACCAGAATCCATGGCTTCTCACACACATGCAGCTATGAAGACCAGTAAGATACAGATCTTTGCCCTCATAGAGCTTATAACATAGTGAGGGAAGAGATTTAACACAAACCCAAACAGATTGTCATACATGCTGTATAAATTCTATGGGAGTACCGGAGGGGAAAGAAAAAAAAAAATCCAACTGAGGAGACTTAGGAAGACTTTCTAGACAAAGTGGTATTAGGGATTGTTTTGAGTGAGTAGGAGCTCAGTGGTTGTAAATGGGGTTAGTGGTGCAGGAAAGACATTCCAAACAGAGAACCTGACTGTGCAGGGACAGCAGAACTTGGAAAACAGTGAGAAGCCCAAGGTGGCTGAAGCAGCTGGCATGTGACTAAAGGCAGATGCAAATTAAGGAGAAGCAGAGGGCAGTCAATGAAAATGGCTCTGAACCACAGGCTGGGAATCGGACTCGCTCTCCCAGCTTCTGCTCACTGTGGCCTTCGAAGTCTGCTGTGGAAGCCAGAAGGCTGGTGTCTCAAGGACACGTGTACACAGCAAAGGCCCAGCCTCCCATTTATGCTGAAAAGGCTGGGCAGAGGCCCACAGTGGGCTCTGAGGTCCCGGGAAGCAAGGAGCCCTCCCATTTCAGGACCCCAAGATGAACACTTTCCAGAGTCCTCCCAAAGCTCAGTGCTAGCAGACCCTGAAGGCAAACCCCTGCCTCGTAACAGTAATCCCGGGCTTCGCAATTTCATCTTTCAACAAAAAGACATGAACCCTACCCTATAGTACTTATTTATCTTCCCTCCCCCAAACTAGCTTCTGTGTGGTCAGGATTCAGGTCTGTTTGGGTCATTGTTGAACACAGCTTGGAGTCAGCCACGTAGAGGTGTTCATAGTCAACTCCATTTGATTGATCCAATAGCAATTTATTGGGCACTGGAGCTGGGAATTGAAGATGAAAGAACAAGACATGGTCTCTTAGTGGAGAAGAGAAACAGACAACCATGGCTCACCACTCACACTGGGCAGTAGCAGTGCCAAACATTTAGAGGCAAAAGGATGAGAATCCCCCCTAGGTCATGACCAATGGAAACAGTCACTGTGCATCACTTATCTTTAAAAATGTGGAGGTGAAGCCTCATTCTTGATGAGACCAGACATTGTTGATCAATGTCCAGAAATTCTTTTTTTATAAGATTTATTTGTATTGTTTTTGACAGAGAGAGAGAGAGAGATACAGAGACAGAGAGAAGGGGGAGGGCCCAGAACAGTCTCCATAGTTGCACATCATTGGTTTTTCTACATAGTTTCATTCCACAGGTGGGCGCAGGGCTGCACAGGGCAGGAACTGGGCCGGGGTCTCACCCTGGTGAGAACTGAACTGGGAGCACTCCCCAGTTCAGCATATGGGTCCGCACGGGCCGGGGCCAGGATTCGATCCTTGGTGCCCGGGGCTGCAAAGTGAGTGCTTAACCCACTGAGCCATCCTGGCTTCCCCCAGAAATTCTTAATGGAGTTAAATAGAGGAAAGGAAACTTATTGCAATGGTGACAATAAGACCTGTAAATTATTGCTAAGGCCATGAGTAAAAATTGGATGTAACACAACCATAATATTAGAAATGTGTTAAGGAATACACGTTTAGATCATTGGCCAGACAGCAATATACTTTCTCCAGTTCAACTTCTAGAGCCCTAAAGTGAATTATTTGAAGAAACTAGATTCCAAAGATTCCAGTGGGATACTTTTTGAAGTATGTCATCAGTGTGTCTGTATTCAAGTAGAGATAAAAGAAGCCCAACTAGGAAAATTGTGATGAGGCTGATGGGCAGAACAACTGTGGATTAAACATGGCATCTTCTAAAAAGACCTATCGTGGAGTCAAGTCTTGACTCAAGCTTTGGAGGAGCTAAGGTGACTTTGATGGGCAGAGGAATGAATTACAACACGTACAATTCCTTACATGTAAATCTATGGACTTAGGTGGAGGTGGTATTTTTTTGCCTGTGGATCTTTGCAGTCCAGGTTGTTGCTTGAGGAATCTCCTTATCCCTCATGTGCACTTCAATCTACCAGTGCCAGATTGTCCCTGGGGCCTGGCTCAGACGATGTTTTGGAGGATGGACGTTGAGCGGTAAGGGACAGCTTTGGTAGCTGTATATTCAGGCTTTGCAAGGAAGAATCAAATTTTTAAAAAGTGGCTGAGAGGGATGTCAGAGATCCTCTGGGGCAATTGCTTTCAACCTGGGTTTTCTGGAGCCTCTGGATTCTGTAGAGGTGCCAGGGGTGCTGGGAGGCAGCCCTGGGGAAGGGGGATGCTGAGGGTCTGGGCTCAGGGTCTCAGCCTGCTTCAGCCAGAAGAGCTCAATGTGACCTTCCTTATACTCTGAAGTTCCCAATACATTAGAAGAAAGGTTTGGTGGGTTAAGGCTTAACACCCACTAAGCTAGTCCAACACAATCATCATCATCAATTTATATAATAGCTGATTTTGAGTGTTTTGCACGTGCAAGACACTGCTAAAAGTGTTTTTACAGTAGGCTCTCAGTTAACTGGCACCCATGGGCATTGGTAGATGCTGGATCAATGTAAGTAGACTCTCCATGAACTGAAACTCAAGCAACCGGCACTCTCAAGCAACTGGCGAAATCTCAAACAACTGGCAAAAATATTGTGCTGGTTGCCTGGCAGTGCCAGTTGCTTGCGTTCCTGTTCACGGAGAGTCTACTGTACTTTACATGCATTACCTCATTTAATCTTCACAGCAACTCTAAAAGGTAGGTACTATTATTATCCCATTTTACACAGGAGAAAACGTAGACCCGGGGGTTACAAAATTGGACCAAAGCACACAGATCCATAGCTGGTTCCTGAGCCCACACCATTTTCCACTACAAGGTACTGAAAAAGGTGCGGCCCAAGGAGAAGCAAGGGCTTGCCCCACGCCACACAGTAAGCTCAAGGGCAAAGCCATCCCCCTCAGGCTCCTTCCTCCTGACATGCTCTTTCCTCTCTCCCTCTGCATCCTTCAGTGTGCCTTCTGGAACCAGCTCAGAAGTGGCTTTAAATAGACCATCCTGGGTTGCCAAGCACCCATTCCCACGCTGGGAGCAGTGAAGATGGAGCTGCGATGGCCGATCTGCTTTAGGAACCCCTGCTCTGAATGGGGCTGGGGCTCTCTCTTGGCCTGCAGCCTCATGCCACCCTCTGCCGCATAGTGCAGTTGAGGGATCTGGGCATGACATCCGGGCCCTTCACAGTCTGCACTCTGTCCAGCCCACCTCCCTCTGCTCCTCTACATGCAACCTGGCCAAATATGTATACACCTTGTTCCCTTTGCTGGAATATGCTTCCTGCCCTGCTGGCCTGGCATACTCCTGCTCTGATGGCCCCTCTCTAGGGTCCTGACCTTCCCCCCAAAGCAGAATCAATCACATCCCCCCCCCCATCATGGCACATTCCAGCCCAGTACTCTAACCCTTGACTTCACTTGCTTGACTGAAAGACACGCCTGCGGGTGGCCCCATTGTTACTTTACTACAATCAGGAGAGTTCTTACAATCCGTGCTTCTCATTAATTTGGGCGTATTTCTTGCCTCCTGAAACAGTGTACTGAACTGACAAAGTATTTTGTAATCAATGTCCTTTTAGGATCCAAGAAATACAGGACTCCTTAGCGTCCTTCCAGGCTGAGCTCCCCCAGGTGGGGGCATGACCCTGTGTGTCTGGGCCCCCACTAGCCAGCACAGGGAGGCACAGACGAGGAACCAGGCAGTGCGAGTCAAGGTGTGCCCGGGCTGCACAGTGACCTTTGTACTCAGGTCACCATGCGAGGCGTGCGGTCATCTCAGCTCTAGCACATTCTAGAAACTAGGAGGAGGGTGACCAGATGGACCATTTTACATGGGAAGGAAAACAGCATTGGTCTGTTTCAAACAGTACATAAGGTCAGCCTTCTGATACCTCAAATTTATCCCAGTGAGACGAGGCTGACCACAGATACTGTTTGAGATGGGACAGTCCCATTGTTTTCTGTCCTGTTTCAAACAGGGCGTCTGGTCAGCCTACCCAGGAGAGCCTTCAGTCATTGGCCCACTGCCCACTGAATTCCCACAATGCCTCATGGCACATGCCCTGGACAGAAACATGGGCAAGAATAGCAGACTTCATTTCCCCCTCGTGTTAGTTAGCAAGCACTGCCATGAGAACATTCCATAGCTGGGAGGCTTAAGCCACAGAAGTTTATTTTCTCACAATTCTGGAGGCCAGAAATCTAAGATCAAGGTATCAGCAGAGCTAGTTTCTTCTGAGGCCTCTCACCTTGGCTTGTATATGGCTGTCCTCTCCCTGCGTTTTCAAATGGTCTTCCCTCTCTGTCCTAATCTCCTCTTCTTATAAAAACATCAGAGTCACATTAGAGTAGGACCCACTCCAGTGACCTCATTTTAACTTAATTACCTCTTTAAAGGTAAGCACATAATGCAATACATAGATGATGTAATATAGAATTATACTCCTGGAATCTGTGTAATTTTTACCAACCAATGTCACCCCAATAAATTTAACAATTAATAATAAAAATAGTAAATTAAGAAAAAGAGCCTATCACCAAATACAGTCACAGTCTGAGGTACTAGGAGTTAGGAATTCAACATAAGAATTTTAGGAAGATGAAACTTGGCTCATCATACCCCTCAGAGGTTGAGCAGGCCCCGTGGGACATCACAGATCCTAAACTACTGCACACTCCATCTTCTGCCTCCACCTTTCTCTTTCTGAAGTCATCACAATAGCTGCCAGTCCCTAGCCGTTAGCTGTCTCAAATTTCCCAAAGAATTTTCCACCATATCTTCTGAGTGGTCTACCTTCTTCTGTTCTTATCTGTTCAGTTTCTGGCTCCAATCACCTCCTTACCCAGGTCTTCCAAACTAAATCCCTGATGGCAGTTGTCCTCTGAGAGCCTCGTCCTTATCTAATATATAAAATACAGGAATCTTAGACTTAATAAGATCTCTCAAGAACAATGGCACTTGACCTGCCATTGCCCTTTCCCTTGCCTATGGCACACATCGCTCCTGTGAGCTGGGCCACCTTTGCAGCTGTGGGGCTCCGCATCGCCTCAGGGAACTTCTCATCAGAAATCCTGTGGATTTTTGAGAGTAACATCCAAACACTAGATCATTTTGGATGTTCCCAAATTTATATAATTTTTATGCTTTTCAAGAAAAGGGATTTGTAAACTGAATAAGTAATCAAAAGTGTCTACATTCTTTTGGGAGACATTTGACCTTTGGACTCTGGGCTCAACAAGTATGTTCTCCATGTACTCTGAAGCAACTGACCAGGAATCTGATCTGGTCTTTCTATTGGGTAACCTCAGCCAGGGAACACAGGCATAGAATTGGTAGAATATTCATTCATTCATTCATTCGTTCATTCAAACATTTACTGAGCACTTATTATATGTTTGGCACTGCTCTAAGGGGCTGGGGATTCACAGACAAAGATAATGATGGCCCTCATATTGCTAGACCCAACTGCACCTTATTTGTTTAATCCATGTGGCCTCAATTTTGGTGCAATGGTACATTGGTACTCATAATTAATTGGTCCCAGGAGACGCAACAAGTACCAAAAACTACAAGTACCAAACATTTTTTCTCATAAGGAATAAAGTAAACATATTTAATGCATTCCCAAACCAAAAATATACAAAATGACCACAGAAGCTAAGATAAGATTGCACAGAGGTGTGCACAGGGTAAGAGCTACCATGTGACTAATGTGTGACCCCTCGTTTCAGCTGGAAAAGGTAGCGAGTCACAAGGCAATTGACACCAACGAGTTCTAGCTTGTGCATCAAGTAACAAACAAACAAACAAACAAGTACTGGGACATTTTCATGTCAAAATGCATTGAGTACCAAATTTGACAAGTTTCAAAGCAGTCGCATACCAATGTATAATTGCACATTTCTCTTTCTGTAGCAATTACTAATTGCCCACTAGAATCCATGTTCTCCCTTCCTTTGTATATGGTTATCCATATAAAGGGGTTTCCCAGCAAGCAAGTTTAGTTCTCAGCCCACCTTGCATCTATGCGTGGCCATGTGACCATTCCAGGGAAGGTAAAAGGGGATGAGAGTCATCTTTGGACTGAGGCTTTTATGAAGTGGGTGAGGCCTCATCCAGGTGGATGGTGCCTGGGTTCCTGAATCACTGCATGGAGGAGAGTCATGAATGACAAGAAATATCAGCCTTGTACAATTTTGTGAATGAGAAATAAATTTCTTCTGTGTTTGAGCCTTTTTACATTTTGGGTTCTTTTTGTTATAGAGGCTGACATTGCCCTAACACAATTTTTAAGTGACCTTAGTCTCATTGCAACACTGGTTCAGACATGTCTTTGTAGCTCTGTTTCCTCCCTTGAAAAGTATGACCAATGAGAGGACCCAGGCCTGAAAGAGTACCCAGGATTCCTCTAAGTCAGGTGACTTTCATGTAGATTCTGAGAGTTTTCTGTAAGAGGATTTAAAAATTCTGGTAAAATAAGCTTTTATAATACAAGAGAAAACTGTCATGTTTCCCTGAAAAACTCACAAGCATCATATTCCTTTGCCTGGGAAATCAAGCTGGGTCCTGGTCAATTTTTTACACATCCAAAAACCCTTTTCTGGAATTCTGTAACCCCTGGCTGCAGCTCACTGAGGGAGCTGGCAGAGTAAGGACCACCTGGCAAAGAGAAATTAGCAAGTAATGGAATCCCAGCCCGCCCCCCTTCCCAGTTGGGTCAACAGCATGAATCAGAGTGCTACAGAAATAAAGAAATCCCATTCATAAATTTTCCCTCACCCCAGCTTAAGAGCTTTCAAAGTCACAAAGTCTACACAAAGCTAGAAGACCTGCAATTGTCCAATTAGAGGTTTTATCCAGGAAAACACACATTTGTAAAGTCATGTTTGGTCTTCGTGCCAGGAGTGTAGCTGGGCTGGTTTGGTGTGCTGCGCTTCTGAGTTTTATAGAACTTTCCACTTCAGTGAGACAGGACAGAGGACCTCTCACAGCCTCTCACCCCCACAGTACGGCCCGTGAGGGGCCTAGAGACACCCAAAGCTAACTATTACCAGTCTGAGAATGCAGGAAAAGTTGGAATCGACCTAAAACAGCTCATCTGGGAGGGAAGTAACAACTATGTACTTACTATTTACTACTGTTGAGTGCCAGATCCTGTTGCATCGAACTTTTAACACTATCCTCCAAGGAGGGTGCATTTCCCGCATCTTCCAGATGAGAAAAGTGAGGCAGAGTAAGAGAGGTTAGTATGGCTCAGTGTGTAGCAAGGTTCAAATTTGAACTTGGGTCTTATGATTCTAAAATGCTTCAACCTCTATATTCTGTTTGCCACTCACAGTCCCAGGGCTTCACTCTCTCTCTGTCGAGCCACATAAGCCACCTTGGGAAGCACACTCAGATGGAGATCACGGGAGGACAGGTCAGTACCAGTGGAGGTTCAGTTGAAAAGTGTGACAAGTGAGGGAGGCCAGGCCTGGAGAGAGGCCCCAACATTTGCCAGGCACTGTGCTCACATTTTACTTAGATTGTCATGCCAACTCCTCCTAAGAGTTCTCCAAAATACGTATCCGTGTGCCCATTGTACAGCTGAATCAACGGAGGCTCAGAGAGATGAAGAGCCTACCCCAGCACATGGCTAGGAGGTGGTGAGAGGGCCTGAACCGAGTGCTTGCTCAGCACTGTGCGCCAGACACCGATCGCACCCACCTGTGCAGCACATGGCTTCTATTCATGGGAAGAATTCCTTTTTTTGTCAAATTCCAATTCTACTTGTGCTCGTTTCATTGCTGACTTCCCTGGATGTTGGGGCCTCCACACTTACAGAGACTTGCAGGCCACTTATTGTGCAACCCAGAAAGTGTCTCGGCCTCTCAGAGGAGACATGATTTCTGCTCTCCTGGGGGTCAAACCAGTGGTTGGTAAACTTTTTCTGCCAAGAGCCAGAGAGTAAATGTTTTAGGTGTTGGGGTCTATTCAATCTCTGTATGGCAACGACTCCGCTCTGCTGTCACATTGGAAAAGCAGCCACGAACTGTATATGAATGAATGTATGAGGCCGGACTAGACCCAGGAGCCCAAGTATGCAGACCCCGTGATTTAGATGGTCAAAACAGTCAACCAAAAAAAGGGTTAAATTTCCATTATGCACGTGCTGTAAGGGAGAGGTGTCACGTGCTCTGAGAATTTATTCCCCAGCAACGGGTCTCAGGGAGGTGGGAGCTTGGACAAAGTTACCCCGTGGATCAGGGCAGGGCTAGACCTGAAATCCAGGTCTTCCGTTCTTCTCTGGGGACTCCCCCAGCACATGCTGCCTCCTTGGCCACCAGGTAAATCTCCTGCAGAAGCCAAGGCCAGTCCTCCAGCCCTGCTAGAAGCGAAGTGACAACAGATGGCACTCAGAAGCAGCCCCAGGTTTCTGCAAAGGCCTGGCTTAACCTCTGACTGGGGCCACAAGGCTTCCACTAGCAAATGGCTGGCTCCTTTCTCTCCAGCAGGACCTGGCTCTCCCAGCACCTTTTGGGAAGCGGGCCCAGCAGCTGCAGCAGCACGCGCTGCGTTCATTTATTAAAATCCCGACTTGTCAAAGCTGAGCGCGTAGGCCGAGCAGGAGGCAGAGGCCCGCTGCTCTGGAGATGCTGCGTGGCCGCCACAAAAGGAAATGCTGGCGAAGTCTGTGGAGAAGGGGTAGTGGCGGGGGCGGGGACACTGCTGGACTTAATAGCAGGAATAAGAGTCATTTGTCTTACTGTAAAATAGATGTGTGTGTGGACGCAGAACATGCGCTGGATCCTTTCTCCCCCCCCCCCCCCCCCCCCCCCCTTTGCAGGCATGAAAAGCCTGGAGCAAAATAAAATGCTGCTGATTTGGAGGCTATTTTGGGTGCCTGTTACTGATTGTCTGCTTCCGAGGCCCTCAGCACACGCTACCTTCTCAAAGAACGGGTTTAACGAATTGCAGTGGGGACTGAAGGAGCATCTTCCTGCTGCTGCCACCCCCGATGCTGCCATCCGAGCAGAAAGCAGTTCTGAAAGGCCGGGCCCAGCCCATGGCGCTCAATTCTTCCTTCTCTTCACGATGCCCACCCTCCCCACACCTCCTGCCCGCGCGCTGCTGCCTGGCGCCTGGCTTGGCTGCCCACCCATGCCAGGAAGCTATTTACCAAAGGAAATAGCTCTGATAAAGGGATAAAAATAGCCAGCACGATGGAAAACATTTTGTTAAGAGATCTGTTGTCAAGAGAGGAAATAGAGCTGTGAAAAAAAGGGGTGGTGAGGGACACTGGGGGAGACGTGGGCCAGCAGTGACAGCCATGGGGACCCCAAAGTGGCTGGGCCACATGGGTGGCTCTGCCCAAATGGCCAGTCTCTCCTTGCGGTGAAGAGTCCCAATCCTGGGCTATGTCACTGGGCCTCAGGCATTGGAGGAGGGAGGACAGCACGCTCCTTCATCGGCATCTCTGAAACGCAGCTCCACGAGGGAGGCAAGTACAGTGCTGGGTAGAGGCTCACCAAGAACTTGGCTGTCAAAGTTCTGCCACTTAGTAACACAGTGACCTTGGACAAGCCGTGGAACCTCTCAGTTTCCTCATGTGATAAGGTGTTAGATCCCTGTCACGGGGCTGTGGTGACAATGTCTGCACACTGTGCACCAAAGGGGCATTACAGAGGTCATTGGGCCTTTTACAAACATGGGCTTAGGGCATTCTGTGAGCTGGGCACTGTCTTGGGAACCAGGAGACCTTGATACTTTCAGACATTAAATTCGTTAGGGAACACAGCAGAGAATGGAGAGACCTCCTTAGAAATATAGAACCAGCTCTACTTGCCCTGCAACTGCCAAAATGAAGGGCCCAGAACACCTTTCCTGGGCCACAGAGACATTTCGTCCAACTCTATGTGCCCATCGGGCACTGCGCACTAGAGAGCAGAGAGGAAGGTCCGGCTGCCCTTGGAAACACACAGCCTGGTGGGGGAGGCAGGGAGGTAAGCAAAGAGCACTTAGCACAGAAAGGGCCACAACAGAGTTAGGTTTAAGAGGGAACCATGACGGGCAGCCAGGATGGCTCAGCGGGTTGAGCTCTTGTCTTGCAGCCCCAGGGTCCGAGGATTGCATCCCAGCCCCAGCCTGTGTGGGCCCATATGCTGTACTGGGGTGTGTCCCCAGTTTAATTCTTGATGGGGCGACCTTCCTGTGTGGGAGACCCCTGGCTTGTGGGGACATGGCTCCCATGCGGGAGGCCCCCAGCGCAGTTCCCGCCCTGCACAGCCCCTCACCCACCCATGTGGAATGAAACTATGTAGAAAACCGATGACTTGCAACTATGGACATTGCTCTGGGCCCTCCCCCTTCTCTCTGTCTCTGTTTCTCTCTGTGTCAAAAACAATTTAAAAAAAGAAGAAGAAGTGGGAACTATAAACACTGCCGTGGGGTCCTCAGGGAAGGCCTCACAGAAGGTGACACAGGCCAAGTCCGAAGGCTGTGCAAGAGCTAGACAGGCAGAGAGGAGGGGAAGTCCTCCCCATAAGAAGGAATCAAGAGCATGGCGCTTGTGAGAATGTTCACAGTGGGGAATGGCTGTGTGCAAGACACAAGGACTGGAGACATTCAGCACGTTTAATAACAGTACTGCAAGGGACCAGTCAACGGATGCTGGTCACAGGGCTGGAGAACCCAGAGCCCTGGTTGCTGTTGGATGGTTGGGAGGCGTGGTGAGCAGGGGCTTTATGGCTGGAGGTTTTGGGGTGGGGGGTACATAGAGGGCTTGGGGCAGCAGATAGTCACTGACTGGCCTGGTGGTTATACCAAGTGTGCCAGCTACCTGTCTGCCTCTAAATGAGGGGAGGAGTAGAGGGAAAAGAACCCTGAGAAGAGGGCAGTCACTGGGAGACAATGGGCATCCCAGTGGGCAGAGCTGCGAGACTCCTACCATGACTTTTGTCAAAACACTCTACTGGAATTCAGTTCATGCGTGGATCTCCCATTCCAGATTCCACCTGGAAGGAGTATTTTCATGTTAAAAGGACGATTCCTGGGGAGCCGGGATGGCTCAGTGGGTTAGGCGCTCACTTTGCAGCGCCGGGGACCAAGGATCGAGTCCCAGCCCCGGCCCGTGCGGAACCATATGCTGAGCTGGGAGCTCCCCTAGTTTGGTTCTCTCTCTGTCTCTGTATCTCTCTCTCTCTCTCTCCTCTGTCAAAATAAATAAATAAATAAATAAATAAATAAATAAATATTAAAAAAAAAAAAAAAGGACGATTCCTGCAACATAGGTTCCTGTTCTTTGGTGCGTACGTTGGACATCTGAATTTCGCCCCTCTGGGCCTTTGCAGGTGCTACCACGCTGTAGAAGAATATATCTTAAAAGGTTCTGAAAGCCCCCTTTTCTTTTTTCTAGCTGTGGAAACCCCCAACTCAGGCCTCATCATCTCTTCCCTGGACCAGCACAATCATCTCATCATGATGAGCCGTCTTCTTTCGGTTCTGCCTCCTCCAATCTATTCTCTAAGTGACGGACAGAGAGTGATCTTACAGCAATACACATATGACCATGTACTGCCCCCCCACCCCAAAAGGTCCCCCTAGATTTTAAGAGAAAATACAACCTCCTTAGTGTGACAGAGATGGTCTTCATGACCAGCCATCTCTTTAAAGTTTCTGCCATGTTAACCATCTCTGCCCTGTAGAGGCAGGATGGACCCATTGAAGCAAGATGTGTGTTCAGGTCTAGGCAGACTCTGTCCCCCCAAAGAGGGGCTGGGCATTGTTATGGGATAAATTATGTCCCCCCCAAACTGTTAGAGTCCTAACTCTCAGGATGTGACTATATTTGGAAAGTCTTTGAAGAGGTAATGAAGTCAAAATGAGGCCTGTAGCATGAGCCATATGCCACTCTGACTGATGTCCTTATAGGAAGAGAAAGTTAGGGCACACAGAGAGGTAGCGGGGACTCCATGTGAAGTAGGGGGAAGAGGGTATTCATGTGCAGGCAGGAGAGAGGCCCCAGAGGAAACTACCCCACTGGCGCCTTCCTGGACTTCCAGCCTCCAGAACCTTGAGGAAGAAGATTTCCTTGTTTAAGACATTCGACCTCTGGCATTTTGTTACTACAGCCCTAGCAAACTAATACCAGTGATACTAAAAGCCCAAAGTAAGAGCAGTCAGTTTGTCACTTTGTCAGAATACCTGTTCCAGATGCCATGAGGAATTTTGATTGTATCATCTCTGTGCTCTGATTCTATGCTAAGCCAGGTGCCTTCTGATCTATTTGGCTGTTCTACGGGGCATGAGTT
Source organism: Craseonycteris thonglongyai (assembly GCA_004027555.1). Classification (NCBI taxonomy): domain Eukaryota; kingdom Metazoa; phylum Chordata; class Mammalia; order Chiroptera; family Craseonycteridae; genus Craseonycteris; species Craseonycteris thonglongyai. Next base: position 156,913 of record PVKE010000256.1, on the reverse strand, counting down.
CACTGATAAAACCAACGTGAGTTTTTCAGACCCTTTTATGGTTCGATTTCCCCTTGTGTGATAGACACAGACTCATGGCTCAAATTCTGCTTCAAAAAAGGACCCAATGTTCAGCCGCAAGGAGTGTGGGTGCCCTCGGATGGCGAGCTCTGCTTGGGCACTTGCTCTTTCACCTGGGCTGGCAGAGGCTTTGTCCCTACTGCATCACAATCAGATGGCTCCCCCTGCACAAACTCACTTTCTGCCCTTTTCTTTTCAAGGTGTTACCTCCTGGGAAACTATTTACACCTAGTCTTACCCCATCTCACCCTGGAGTATCCAGCTTGCAACACTGCAAATCAAGGCCATCCTGTCTGGAGTGTAGACTGGTTTCTGGGAGCTGATTTGGTATGAGTCAGCTTCTCAGCCCCGCAAGCTGAAGGCTGGGCCACTGTGATCACGAAAGATCCGCTTTGGGAAGCCTCATGGCTGCTGGTCTAGCAGGGCTATCTCCCGGGGACCCACAACCTCAGACCCGATTTCTTCCTTTGACATGCAGTGCTGGCCACAGCACTTAGCTGGTCCTCTGTGGCCCTTTCCCTCCTCTGAGGGCTGAGGTCTCACAGGAGCATCCCCATGTGCAGCACTAGGCCTGCTCCCTGTGAATCCTCCCAGCGGCCCTGGGCCCCATCCGAGGGATTGATAAAGAAACAATGGTAGTGCCCAGTGGACGGCTGTCTCTGCTTGACCATCTCCAAGGGCAACACGTGTGCTTTCCTCTGAGGCCTCTGGTAAGGCCGTGGGAACCACCTGATGAGGTCAAAGGAACATGCATGTTGAAAGGAGGATGGACCGGTTGTCCAATCCCAGGCCTACCACATTCTAGCTCTGTGCTCTTGGTGACAGGATTTACTGCTCTTGCCTTGGTTTTTGTGTGTGCGTTTTATCCTCTTACCTGTAAAATGGAAATAAGAACAATGACCACCTGATGGCTCATCATCAGGACAAATGAGACAATGTTTGTTTCATCACATAAGTTTGGTTCTTGCATTATCAATCGAGTGTTAATGACAGCCAGGCACATAGTAGGTTCTCAATAAAAGCTAGTCCTTTTCTGCTTCTCTCTCTGAGATTTCCAGGTACTAGAGTGTGCAAGTCTTTACAACAAGATAAATATATACACGTTAATCTTATTCATGTATTTGCATAAGTTAATAAGCAGCAACTATGTATTGTAGCCATTTCTAAATATCCCAAAATAACTATCGCATTACACCAAAATGTTAACAATGCTTATTTCTGGGTGGCAGAATTATAGGTGATTTGTATTTTCTCCCCAAATTGTCTCCAATTACTGTGCACTGTTTTTGGAATAGAAAAAAAAACAACAACAACCATAGAAGAAAGCTGTCCTACAACGCCCTGCGGTGGGAAGTCTGTTCGCTGGCCTCAGATTCTGCTGACAGCCTCTGTGATTCCAAGGACCTGCTGAGTCATCAAAAGTTTCAAGTAGCTTGAAAATAGAAGATTTTGCAGCTGAATGACCGGGCTACCTGAGCTCCGGCCAGGTGGGTCTGACCCTTTTCCTCTTTACTCTGCAGGATCAGAAAGGACTGTGCCAACCTGGTCTGTGTCGATGGAGGGGGACCCACTTCACAAACGGGGCCCAGGTTGGAGAGCTCACTCTGCCGAGTACTGGATGTGAGATGTCGGGCCCGCTAGTTTACTCCCCTGTGCCTCAGCGTCCTCATTCTACACTGGAACTCAAGTCTTCCCAACATAACATATTAGGACCAATGCCTTAAGTGGCTTAAGAGAACTTAGGAGAATAAGGAAGGAGAGAATTCCCCAGGGGTATCTGAGAAGTCTTTGGAAAGGAGGCAGAATCTGAGCCGAGCCTGGAATAATGAACGGAAGTCCTCTGTAGGGACAGAAGGTAAGGTAGGCAAAGGCAGGGCATCAGGCAGGAAGCACCTCGAATGGGAGACCAGTGGGTCTGGTTGGCTTTCTGGCTGAGCCGGGGCCCAGACAGGTTTAGCAGGAGGGTTGGTGGGGTCTGACTTGCTGTTTCCTGGACTGGCAGGACCAGGCATCTCCCACCTGGGCTAGATGCCAGCCTACCCCAGCATTCTTTCAACTGCCCAGCAGAGGGCTCAGAATTAGGGCTCATTTGGAATTAATCACTGCCACATCTAGTCTTTAGCAAATAATCCCCCTAATTCAAACCAGTGTCTGTGGGAGGGGCTGGCTTTGGCAGAGGCCCTGAAGCACATGGACATGACTCACCTATACCCAGTTGCAGCAAATGAACAGCAGGAAGGACATCCTGGGAGCACCGGGACCTTAAGCATGGCCAACCCTTGAAAAATGAATCCCGATGACCTTGCCTGAGCTGTGGTTTCAATTCAGGGCCCACTGTTCCCACTGAAAAGTGCAGGGGCACTTGTTCAGCTCCATCCTACCTCAGGGCCTTTATATGTGCTGTTCTTGCAGCCTGAAACCCCTTCTCTCAGTGTTGATCATGGGTGGTCTATCCTGATCTTTCCAGTCTTGGTTCAAATATGGTTTCCTTCATGATACTTTTCCTGGCTCCCCATTTAAAGGAAATGTACTATCCCCTCCTTCACCTCCTACTATATGATTCTACTTTCTGCTTTCATAGTGCTTCACTTCTTTTCCTGTATACTTGTTTATTTTTTTCTCCCCACCTGACTCCAACTAGACTTAAGTTCCATGACAGCAGGAATCTTGTCTTACAGCTCTATTCACAATGCCTACCCTTAGTCACTATTCAGTAAGAATGAACTGAATAAAAGGAAAGAAGAAAAGAGAATGGGAGGCAAGGAAGAAAGAAGGCAGGGAGAAAGAGAGAGAAGGAGGTATGCAGGGGGCTTCTAACACGATAGTTCCAAAATGACCACACCAGCCCGCAGCCCGACGGCCCCAGGAAGATGTATCAGTGACCACAGCCCATGCACAACCTCCAGGGGTGGGACAGGGGCAATGCATCCCGAGGGACAACGTGGACCTGGAACCTGGTGCTAAAGGAAGGGACTAAGCTTTATGCAGCCCCTGCCATGTTCCAGGCCTGTGTCTACCCTCATTTTACAGAAGAGGAGACTGTAGCTCATAACAAATAAACATAAAATGGCTAACATGTATTTTGCAACTGGGGTAATTAAGCATGTTACATATACTGTCTCATCCATCATAGCCAACGAGTTTGGGAGGTAGGCCCTGATCACTGCAGAGATATTATATGCAGGGGGATTCAGGGTTGTTAACAAACTTACTCTACTTCATACAAATAGTTACGGGCACCCAAGTGTTCCTAATGCTTGTCTGCTACCTTCCTTGACAGAAAACCCCCTCTACATGATCATGATGGTTGCCTCGGCCTGTCCTGCACCCCACTGTCCTAGGGGAGGAGGCGCAGGGAACCTGGTTCCAGGCCACAGCTCTGGGTAGACTTTTCACACAATGCCCAGTGCATCCACAGACCACTCCTGGAGCTGTTAATTAGCCTGCCTGCTCCAAGTGCTGAAAGCCTGCTTAGCGCACAAGCCAAGAGCCACCTACACGCATGGGCAGGTGAGGAGGGATGGGCCTTCTGGCCGTGCAAGCAGCTGGCTCAGAAACCACCCAGGGAGGCCTCCCGCACAGTCTGGGTACCCGGGTGGGTGAAGGCATGGATGCCAGGATGGGAAGGCAGGATCCTGAGACTCTTTCACCCACAAATCGTGTCGCAGGTAAGTTCCTTAACCTCTCTGAGCCCTAACTTTTGCATCCATATGGATATGGTGAAGATAAAATGACATGTCAAGCATGGCTCAAGGCTGATCCAGAGGGACAGCTCAGTAAAGATTTGTTTTCTCTCACCTGTATCAGGTGATTCCTAGATTCAGAACCTGCCAGCAAATCCTCCTTCTTGCCTGTGGACTCAAACACCCGTGGAACCGGGCTCTGCTGGGCACGTCCTGGGCACTGGAGGAAGGGCAATGGACAAAGAAGTCAAGATCCCTGACCTCAAAGCCCTTATCTTCCAGCTGGCGGGCTGGGGAAGGCAAGAGAAAATCAACAAAATGAAGAAATAAGTAATAGGGTCTGTCAGGTAATGTGCTAAGAAGAAAAAGGTAAAGCTAGGTAAGGAAAACAGGAAGTGGAGGCGGCTGGAATTTTGGATAGGGTGTCAGGGACGGATTCCTGGAGAAGGTAATTGCTGAGAAGAGAGGTGAAGGGAGTGTAGCTGTCTTGGGGAGCAGGGGGCGGGGGAGGAGGAGCAGGGGGCGGGGGAGGGGGAGCAGGGGGCGGCGGGGGGGGGGGGGGGGGGGGGGGGGGGGGGGGGGGGGGGGGGGGGGGGGGGGGGGGGGGGGGGGGGGGGGGGGGGGGGG
>PVKE010000256.1:115338-152443 GCA_004027555.1 Craseonycteris thonglongyai | reverse complement strand
GTTAACATAGGTTTCCCCAGATTATACTCATTAATAACAGCAATGAGAATTACAATATAACCCCTGTCACGTATTAAGTCACAGCTTGTGCCAAGCATAGTTCGTAAAGCTCTCATGTACACCATGGCTAGTCCGTTCTACAGATGAAGAAAATGAAGCAGCAAGGTTAAGCCTTTTAACCAGACTCACTCTGCTGGTCCATGGAAGGGCTGGGTCGAATGCAGGCAGCCTGGCTCTGACAACTCCGTGCTGACCAGCACGCTCACTACCTCAAAGCTTGTGAGTGCTTGCTGTTACCACCCAGAAGGGATTTCTCCTGGCTATCCAAGCTTTCCTGCTCTTTCCCATGAGCCCTGCTATTTCCCTCAAATGAACATTCCAGAGCTTCCTGCTTCATCTTTTGACCCGGGTCAAGGTCTTTTGTCAAGGATATAAAATCTTAAAGAAAACTATGTTGCAGATAGATGACTATAGCAAAGGGATGATCCAAAATTCCAATCTCCGTTGCAGGGAGTGGCTGAGCGAGGGGTGTGGCAAGTTGAGGCCACATCCCCAAGCCTTAGTTATTCTAGAGCAGGGGTCTCCAAACTTTTCAGCCCGTGGGCCATATTAACTATCAAACAGCAGTTTGGGGGCCGACTACACACTCGAGGTCCAAATAAAAAAGAATCAAAACATAGATGTTGTTTTTAATTATTTATTTAATATTATTTTATTCAGATAAAAAGGTCTCCATGGGCCAGATGAGAGGGCCTCGCAGGCCGCATCTGGCCCGCAGGCCGTAGTTTGGAGACCCCTGCTCTAGAGTGTAATCTATAGATACCCACCCCACCCCTCTAAACACACACACACACACCTCACCCTCCCCCAGCATGTTGGTGAGTGTGGCTGGAAGTTCAACCCTCTAACAACTTGTGACCAGCCCCATCCTGGGGTCCTCTAGGGACTCCACTCTCTGTTTTAAAAGGAGAGAAAGAGTGCATGAGAGAGAGAGAGAAAAGAAAGAGAAGAGAAGAGAAGAGAAGAGGAGGAAGGGCAGAGAGAAGAGGGGAGGGGAGAAAAATCACCCATAATTTCATCGCTCAGGGATAACTATTAACTTCATGACCATGTAGAAGCTGACACTGGCTTCTCTGAACTACAAAGCCCACGGATGCCCTGCTCAGCATCTGAAAAGCATGTTAGGTGAGCCAGAGCCTTGCTTCCCCCAACGTTGCTCGTCAAATAGAAGATTCGCAGGGGACCCAAGGCAGTGAATCTGAAATGAAAGTTCATGACTTTGGCTTAACTTTATTTCTCCTAATCAGACCCACTTGGATTGGAATGAAGGAGGGACCTCTCCTTCACATCCTTAGGTGTGGGGGTGGGGGGAAGGGGAGGCCATGAAGGAGCAAATGGTTCCAGGTGTGCTTCTCACGCTCGCTCATTCACACTTCCGCCCACTGAGTATTGATTGAGCACCTACAATGCATCAGGTACTGCATCAGTTGCTGAGATGGCCTCCGTGAATAAGCTACTGCACCCCGAGAGCTCACCATCAGTGGGGAGACAGAAAAGGAACTAAGAAGTGACACTACTGTGTGATCAGTGTTAGGACAGGGGTTCAGGGAGCCCCGAACCAGACAGGAGGTGGGAGCAGGGTGTGTGCATGAGGGTGTGTGTGAGGCTGTGTGTGGAAGACCCTTCAGAAGAGGGAAGCTTTAAGCTGAACATGAATATGAGTAGGTTCCCTGGGGACATTTTTTTTTTTTGAGAGGGGATAAACTGAAAAAGAGTTGCAGGCAATAGGAGCAGCCCCTGCAAAGGCCTACAGACAAGGAAGAGTGAGTGGTATGTGAGAGAGACTGAGATAACTGGCATAGCTGGAGTGCAAAGAGCCACAGTGAGGTGCCTGAGATAAGCCTGGGGACAAGGGTAGGCCCCACTCACAAAGGGCCTACAATGACAGAGTAGCGGGAGACAGAAAGCCAGAACTTACTAGTTGCATGACCTTGGGCAAGCTATTCAACCTCTCCAAGAGGTGCTGGTGAGAAACGAGAGAAGGCAATGGGAGTGAGAACATGATAGACTAAGTCCACCAGACAACTGCAGGGAACCACTTTCCTTTATCTAAAAGCACACGTGGAAAGGCCCAGCTTTGCTCTGGTGGCTGAGTCTTTCCCGGGACCACCTCTCAGAACCTGACCTGACACTTCCCCTACTCAGCTCCCGCCTCCTGTCCTCACCCCAGGTGGGTCACTCACTTGCCTTTCTTCCATTGGCTGTAAGAAGTCCCCAGTCAGCAGTGAAAAGAACCAGTTGTGCCTGGCCATCCTGTCCCCGGCATGGAAGGGCTGAAGTGTCAAGAAAGGAGACAGAGAGTATCTAGGAAGCTGTCAGCAGGGAAATTCTGGACTATGAGGGAGACAGAAATATTTACTCTGCAGGGATAAATATTAGAGAAAGCACCTTCCGCTTTGTAGTCTCTGGTCTGCCGCAGATGTCCCTGACCAAGGGTGGTGATCTTGCTGCCTGCAGCCTGACAGCAACGAGAAGCACAGGCCCCTTTTCATAAAACAAATAAAGGCGCCTCTGTGACCCCTGGGAGAGTCCATTGCACAGGACAGAGTGAGAATGCATGCATTTGACTTAGACACAGATCTGCTCCCAGGACCTTTATGTGTGACTTAGGTGACCATGATCCTGGACCATCTTCTCCAGGCCTCAGGTGCCCTGGATCTTGGACATGATGGAGTTGATACGCATGCCTTCATGGTATAGCTATAAGGATAGAGTGATCCCAGGGTAACGCCTGGCTGCTCAAAAACGTGGGTTCTCTTTCTCCTGCTCTTCCTCTTCTCTATTGCATGAACTTGCTACATGACCAGCAGCTCTGAAATATGAGTCCTCAAGTGGTACCAAAACCAGGCCACTGGTCACAAGCTGCCTGGACTCCTGGTCTCTCAGGTACGGAGGGGTGACTGCCACAAGGACAGGAAAAATTTTATAACCAAGCCAAATGGTGTTCCCAGAATCCTCACGTTTGTGGATAAACTTGAAGCTGGCTGTAGACTTCAGCCATGGCCCCCATTTGATTCCCAGAGCTCCTTGCAGACCAGAGCCCATGGTCCTGCCCGTAACAAATGTACATTGAAATGGTCAGAGTGGTTAGCCTTGAGACGGCGGTGTAGCCTGATGTCCCTTGATGTCCCACGGTGTATCTTGCAGTAAGAACCACAGACCAGCTGCATCCACTTCACCAGTGTGCACGGGAGCAAGCCCAGTGCCCCCAAAGGGGAAACGTGAAGCCGCACGTTCGCATCCCCTGGCTGCCATTAGACACCAGGCTGGCATTTTTGCAGTGGGGTCATCCAGAATGAGAACCACCATGTCTTCACAGAGTTGTGTGTATTATACTACAGCAACTTTGAAAACACACATGGCATTGAGTTTGCACAAGGGCACACATGTGTGTACACAGACACAGTTTATTTTGAGGGCAGTGAGTGGACTGAGGTAGTCATTTTCCTGGCATTAACTTCTGTGAAAAATAAAAGGAGGGCTGTGCATGGATCACAGGAGTTAAAATGAGTCCTTGTCAGGCTATGGCAGGAAACTGCAGAAGGGGCGGGCAGAGTGGGTGGGCTCCTCCCCCCGGGACTGCAGCCCCTCTACACAATGTCTGACTCGTGGGCTTCCAGGAGCAGAGCAGAGCAAGGAATTGATGATTTCCAGACTAGGAATTCCCAGCAACTCTAAAATTGGGACTATGATGAAGCCACTCTTACAACTCTTACCAAGCACTACTACAGAGAAACGAGACTTTTCATTGTGGGGCAAATGAGAATTTAATAATTTGAAAGACTGGGGAAATAGGAAAGTGGTTCATGGTTTGGAGGCAGTATGGAGCTGGGGGATTCGGGGCAGACACAGGGGTTTGCAACTCTAGTTACTATAGGATTGAGCATATATGACATGGCTGCCATCAAGCCTGGCATGAGTCTAACTTACTAATTAGACTCTCATTTAGTGGTACATGGCATTATCCTGCTCACTAGCTGTGTGGCCCTAGGCAAGTTGCCTGACCTCTCTGAGCCTCAGGTTTTCCCCTCTGCAGAACGCTTCTGAGGTACAGAATAGCACACAGTAGGCGCTCAAGCAAAGGTGGTTGGTTTCCTCATGCCCTGATTCATAGGGAATGACAGCAAGGGAAGGGACACCTGGCCCAGGATCAGAAGGCAGGTCTGCACACGTCCATGCCCCACCCCACCCCTCCTCTGAGGTGCAGAACATTTGCTAAGTCTGGCCACCCTACACAGTTCCACTCCTTCAGATGGAAAATGAACAGGAGGCAAGAGTCCAGCTCTGCCAAGCGTCTCCTAGGAAAGGCGCCGCGGCCAGCACTCCAAGGTCTGCCAGGGCCAAACTGGGTGATGCAAAGAAAATTCACAGCTCATGAGGCGCCTCCGGAGGCCTCAGAGGAGAGACCCTCAAGCCGGCTCAGGTTCTCCCTTTCCCAATAACGAGAGCAGAAGCAGCACCCTGTCTGGTGACACCCTAGGCATTGCTCTCCACAGTGGAGGAAGATTCCAGAACAAACGCTGATCTCAGCCTCAACCAGTTCCACGCAGAGAGCCCCCTCCCTCGAGGATTGCTGCAGGCTGTGCTCTGAATGTGTGCATGCCTCCCCCTGCTGGTGGCTATTGTCACTGCATGCACCAAGACCCCGGCCACAGAGGTGAGCCAGACGTCTTACCTCAGCATGCCCCCGCCCCTGCGCCCCCGCCCCTGCACCCCCGCCCCTGCGCCCCCGCCACCTGAACAGCAGGCCAGAGACTGGCTCATGGGGCGCCCAGAAGAAAACAAGGATTGTCTCTAAAGAATATCACAGTAGCAGCTAGTATTCCTTAAGCATTTAGCACCTTACCTACTTTACCTCCCTTATGTCCCTTGAAAGCCCTGTGAGGTAGTTACTTCGCCCATGTCATAGATGAGACACCTAAAGTTCAAGTGTGCTGAAGGTCATGCAGTTGGAAGCTGGCAGAGTTGGGGTTCCAACCCAGGGCAGCCTGGCTCCAGGGCCTGTGTTCCATTGCAGTGATGGTTCTCCAATTTCATGGCACATGCAAATCACCTGGAATACATGTCAAAATGCAGGTGACAGAGCCTTGTCCCCATATATCTGGGTTCAGTGGGTCTTGGGTAAAGTCAAGGAATCTGCATTTTAACAAGCACACTGGTGAATTCTAAGTAATTGCTCCATAGATTCTACTTCAAGATATCCTGCAGGCTAGGCCCCCACTCCAGAGCTCAATACCAGCCACGGTGGTCATTTAAATTTATGGCTGTTACAGCCAGGAAAATTGGCTCTGGTCTGTAAAGGTCCCTCTGTGTCAAGAGGGGGCAAATGATAAAATTCCACCTTCAACCTCAAGTTTATCTGCCATATCTACCCAGAATGCGATAGGGCTCTGACCCCAAAGTGCTGGCCCCCACTCAGCACCCCATTCATTGAGAGAGGAGAGACAGGAGGGGAGAGACTGGGAAGGTGACAGAACTGTTTGGGTCCTGCCCCAACAACTGGAAAAGTCACTTCTGGTCTTGGTTTATCTTTCTAAGAATTGAGAGGAAATGAGCTCTTCGTAGTTAATGTTTTAAAAATTCTAATTAAAAGCCTCTGTGTTTCTTTTAGCTTCCTTCCAGTTCTCACAGCAATCAAACGTTGCTGTTCAGTGTGTCCGTTTCTGCTGAAGTTAAGATATTAAGATGTTAAGGTCCAGACGTGAAATTAATTGGGGTTTGTTGTTAATACCTTCCCCAGGTAGGTAAGGTATTTTAGCAGGGCCTAGTCCACATTTTAAATGATGATGTGATTTTAGGATCCAGGGAAAACTCATAGGATTTGATTGACGGCCAGAGAATGGATGGGTGGCCAGAGGTTTCTTCCCTCCTTTCCCCTCTTTGAACAGGAGGCATTGTACTTGGTTTGACAGGGTTCCTTCCTCCCTGGATTCTGAGATTTATTCTACCAGCCAGCTCTGGATAGGCCTAAGCCCTAGTCAAACGTCTTAGAATTCTGTCCTGTTGCTGATTGGGTGCCCAAGTCCCTCAGGGCTCCAGGGGACACTGAAACTTAAAATTGAAAATGAAAAACAGTTACCTGAGGGTAAGCGGGAGGTGGGTGGGAGAGATGGGGGTGGGGGGAGGAGGGAGGGGGGAATCAAACATACGGTAATGGAAAGTGAGCTGATTCTGGGTGATGAGCACATAATGCGATATATAGACAATGTAATGTAGAATTGTACACCTGGAAACAATGTAATTGATATCAATTAATGTCACCCCAATAAATTTAACAAAAATAAATAAATAAATTAACTAACAAACAATAAAAATAAATCTTTAAAAAAGAAAATGAAAAACAAAACAAACAAATAAACAAAGCCTTAGCAAGAATCAAAGAGGTTGAGTGAAGATCCAACCCATGTCTCAAAGAAAGTGGTTTTGTCTAGCCCCAAAGGACACCTGGGGCCCCAGAACTGTCCTGTGGGGAGACCCCAGGAGCCCCTCCCATTGTTAGGCAGACTTGCCACCATCCAAGAAGGGATCTTGGGTTGAGGGCTGGCCAGAACTTGGTTGTCATGTCTCCCCACAAGGCGGTGCTGTATTCCCTATACTAAAGGGACATGAGGATTTGTTAGACCATATTGATATCACTGGGCACGTCACCAGAGTTCCATACATGTTAGTTGTTGTGGCAGTTTTTGGGTTTTTTTTACTATTTAACCTCTATAAGGGTATCTGCCAAATGGGTATAATATTACCACTGTCAGGGAAATGGTTGGAAGATTAAATGAACTGAAGTATGAAGGCACCAGAAGGGAAGAAGACTGGAGGGGAGACTTGTCAGAGACCTAAGCTCCCATCTCCAGGAGCCCCCCTGCATCTGCCCCACCCCTCACCCCACACACATGGCAGCCTAGGACAGTGGAGAAGGCGCCCTGGTTAGGCAGGGCTCCAAGCCACACCCGACTGAGCCTACCTTACAAGCTCGGCGCTGGGATCTTGGCCAAGTCACTTACACTCTCTGAGATCCAAGGGGGGTCGAAGAAGGTGCAGAGCAGGGGTCCCAGGAACTTGGGTCCCAAGAGGTATAAGAAGCAGAAATCTTTGGGAAGGCTTTAGCTATTCACGGCCTATCAATTTGAAGTTCATGGCAAGTTAACTAAGATCCAAGGACTCCCCCAACATACTATTATATATCTAAATTAAACAGGTTCATGAAGACGATTAAGTAACTTATGGATGTCTGATAATAGGTGCTCTTAAAATGTTCCCTGATTTTACCTCTTCTTTCCACCGAAAGAGAGAAATTCTAAAATATTACAGCTGATGAAAGCAAAGGCCTGCCTCTAATGGCCTTTCCTGCAGACTTGGATTTCTGAACTTCATATATGTTATGTCAAGGTTAGGCCCAACAAATCCTGGGTCCGGACAATTTTCTGATTTCCCCCAAATAACAGATGGACCCCAGCACCGCTCCCCTTCCCTGGTCTCCCACCCCCTCCTCCCCCCATTACTTCTAATTTGCTCCCCCTGAGTAGGAGCGGCTACATCCAGTCATGTTTCACTGAGAGCTGACCTTGCTGAGCTGAAGTGTCATGTGAATAGGATTAGTTGTAATTTTGGTGCAAATCAATGATTAAAGGGGGGGGGACCCCACTTTCTGTCTTTTATCTTCTATCAGAAATTTCTCTAACAGTAGTGACCCAAGCTGAACTGAAGGTTGAATTAGATGAAATAGTTGACGTCATCAACCCAAGAATTTGTCACGTGCGCTCAGCAGAACACTAGTCTTAGTGGCAAAAAGGAGTCTGTGGTCCGAATAGTGTGGAAAATACTGCCCACCTGTGCTCTCTTCCCTTAGGAATCCACTGTGCACAGGGACATTCTAAAGGCTCTGAGGAGTCCTGTGTAAAGAAACCTGCTCAACCATGCTTAACCCAAAGTTTTTACAGCTTATATCATTTCAGACCCTTTCCCCCCAATGTATCTTTTTAAACAATAATACCTCATAATATAACAATTCTTCTGCTGGGCCCACTTCACTCATTCATTCACCAGGTTATCCCTGCTCCAGAAAATAGCTGAGTTTGCAACCCATTATGTAGTTCAGGTATGTAGAAAGGTAAAGTGACTTACTTACCCAAAACCCTATAGCTAATTATTCTTTTTTTTATTGTTAAATTTATTGGGGTGGCATTGGTTAGTAAAATTACATAGGTTGCAGGTATATAATTCTACATTCCATTATCTATGTGTTGCATTGTGTGTCCACCACCCAGTCAGTTCTCCTGCCATCACCTTGTATCTGATTCAATCTCCATCCTCACCTCCTCCCTACCCCCTTACCTTCAGGTAACTACTAAACTATTGCCTGTGACTATAAGTTTTGTTTCTTTGTTGCTCAGTTTTATATTTCACCTATGAGAAAAGTCATATTCTTGGTTTTTTTCTGTCTGGTTTATGTCACTTAGCATAATGATCTCAAGGTTTATCCATGTGGTCATAAGTAGGAGTATTTCATCTTTCTTCTGGTGGAGTACTATTCCATTGTGTAATTGGATCACAACTTCTTTATCCAGTCATCTATCAAAGGACACTTTGGTTGTTTTCATGACTTGGCCATCGTGAACAGTGCTGCAATGAACATTGGGGTTCGTATATCTTTGCAGAATAAAGTTTTTAAATCAGGGGGGAAGATACGCAGAAGAGGGATTACTGGGTCATATGGTAACTCTATTCTTAATTTCTGAGGAACCTCCATACTGTCTTCCATAGTGCTTATACTAATTTACATTCCCACCAGCAGTGTATGAGGCTTCCTTTTTGTTCACAACATCTCAAACACTTGTTATTATTTGTCTTATTGATGATAGCCACCCTAATAGGTGTGAGGTGGTATCTCATTGTGGTTTTGATTTACATTTCCCTAATAGCTAGTGATGTTGAGCATTTTTTCATATACCTGTTGGTCATTTCTATGTCTTCTTAGGAGAAGTGTCTGATGAGGTCCTCTCTGACCACTTTTTAATTGTTTTTTTGTTTGTTTGTTGGTTTGTTTTTTGGTCATTGTTGTTATTGTTGAGTTGTGCAGTTTCTTTATGTATTTTGGATATCAATCCCTTATCAGAGGCATTGTTTATGATTTTTTTCTCCCATTCAGTTGGTTATCTCTTTTTTTTTTTCTTTTTTTAAGATTTATTTTTTTATTGTTTTGAGAGAAGGTGAGACAGAGAGAAGAGGGGAGGTCCCAGAGCAGTCTCCATAATTGTGCATCATTAGCTGTGACATGGTTTCATTTCACACAGGTAGATGTGGGGCCTCACAGGGTGGGAACCAAACTGGGGCCTCCTGAATGGGAGGTGAGAACCTTCACCACTATGCCATCCCAGTGGTTTCTTTATTTTCTTGATGATTTCTTTTGTTGTGCAGAAGATTTTTAGTTTGATATAGTCACATTCACTTATTTTTGCTTTTATTTCCCTTGCCTTTGAGGTCAAGTTCATAAAGTCTTCCCTGAACCCAAGGTCTATAAGTTTAGTACCAATGTTTTCCCCTATGCAGCTTATTGTTTTGGATCTTATGTGAAGGTTCTTGATCCATTTTGAGTTAATTTTGGTATATGGTGACGTTCACAGTCCAGATTCATTCTTTTGCATGTGGTTTCCCAATTTCCCAGCATCATTTATTGAAGAGGCTTTCTTTTTTCCATTGTATATTTTTCACTCCTTTATCAAAAATTATCTGTTCCTATATTTGTGGGCTTATACCTGGGTTTTTTATTTTGTTACATTGGTCTATGTGTCTGTTTTTCTGCCAATACCATGCTGTTTGATTATTGACATTTTGTAATATAAATTGAAAATGGGAGTGTGATGCCTTCAGCTCCCTCCCCCCTCCCCCCCATAGGATAGCTTTGGTGATACAGGGTCTTTTGTGGTTCCATACAAATCTTATGATTTTTTAACCTATTTCTTGAAAGAATGTCTGTGGGACTTTGATGGGAATTGCGTTAAATCTGTATATTGCTTTGTATAATGTGGCCATTTTAACTATGTTGATTCTTCCAATCCATGAACATGGACTATCTTTTCATTTCTTTGTGTCTTCTTCAAATAGTGTCTTATAGATTTCAGCATATTATTTCTTCACATTCTTTGTTAAGTTTATTCCTAGGTATTTTATTCTTTCTGTTGTGATTTCAAAAGGTATTGTGGTTTTGTTTTGTTTTTTTATTTATTTTTCTGAAATTTTGTTGTTAGTATATAAAAATGCAATGGATTTTGTACATTGATTTTGTATCCTATAACTTTACTGTATTTGTTTATTGTTTCTAATAGTTTTCTGGCAGAGTCTTTAGAATTTTCTATATAAAGGATCATGTTACCTGCAAAAAGTAACAGTTTAACTTCTTTACTCCCAATTTGGATGCCTTTTATTTCTTTCTCTTTCCTGAGGGCTCTGGCCAGAACTTCCAGCACTATGTTAAATAGCAGTGGTGACAGGATATCCCTACCTTGTTTCTGATTTTAGAAGAAAAGGTTTCAGTTTTCCCCCATTTAGTATGGTATTTGCTGAGGGTTTGTCATATATGACCTTTATTTGGTTGAGGTACTTTCTTTCTATACCCATTTTATTAAGTATTTTGATCATAAATGGTTGTTGTATCTTATCAAATGCTTTTCTGCATCAATCAATATAATCATATGGTTGTATCTTTTCTTTTTGTATTCTATTTGCTAGTATTTTGTTAAAAACTTTTGCATCTGTGTTTGTAAAAGATATTGGTCTCTAGTTTTCTTTTTTGTGTTAACTTTACCAGGCTTTGGTATTAGGGTACTGTCTATGATTTTTGCCTAGCAGTGACTGCAGTGTGGGCTACAATTACTGTATGCCCTGAGCTCCCACACTGCCCTGGATCCTGGGTTCAACCATAACCCAAGCCTGGTCCTCCACTGGGAATACACAGGGCCTGGGCGGGTGACCACCATCAACTCCACCTTCCTGTTTCCTCCCGCTCCCTTGATTTGCTCAGGATTGTGTTATGCTCTGGTGAGCATTTCCATGGCTACTAGCTCTTGGTCTCTAGCTTGCCCAGGGCTGCTTATGGTCCATCAGCACTGTCGTGCCTTTCAGCTCTCAGTTCCTAATGCATGCAAGGCCATGCTGTGCTCCGGCTGGGGCCCCGACTTGCCCAGGGCCATGCTGTATTCCAACTCAGACCCTAACTCTTCCAGGGCCGGGTTATGTTCTAACTATGGCGTTTCAACACCTATTGGTTCTCAGTTTCTAAACTACCAAGGGTCATGTTGCATTTCAGCTTGTGTCCCCGGGCCTCATGTCACTCCTTCTGCAGGTTCTGGGTCGTGCTCCATGGCCCCATCTCAACACTGCTCCCTTCCTTCCTCTTCCACTCGCCTTCCTTTCTCTGGCCGTTAGGTATCTTCTTGCAGCAAGTGGGTCTCAGCTGAAGCTATGCGTTGCTTAGAGACTCCCTTGTTGTATTTTAGTTGTTTAATTTGTTGTACTTTTCAGGAGAGGTTTCAAGAATCGCCTCTCACACCTCCATCTTGATGGTATCTTCCAATTATTCTTAATAGTAATAAGAACCAGTATTCGTAGAGCATGTCAGAGACTTCTCTCCATTTACAAAATATCTCATTTTATCCTCAGAATATAGTGACAGTTACTGTTGATGTCATTGAGGACACTCTCTGTCATAGGGCTTGTATAGGTCTGACCTCATGGGAGCCTCACAGCAGACTTGAAGCACATGCCCGTCTTTCTCATTTTAACTATGGCGACAATGAGACTCAGAGAACCCAATTCGTGTGCACAAGGTCACACAGCTGGCAAATAGTAGAGCTACGGTTTGAACCCAGAAAGTTTGATTCCAACATCCACACTCTCTGCTACCCTGGTCCAAGGAGAATTGCTTTTTCTGCAGGCAGGAAGCAGATGTCTGCAGAGCTGATAACCTAGGATCTCAGGGTTTTTCTAAAGTTTACGATTAGTTATCAGATGTCTCAGGAAGTACTCGTACATGCGCTCTCTCACTCTCTCTCTCTCTCTCTCTCTCTCTCTCTCTCTCTCTCTCTCTCTCTCTCTCTCTCTCGCTCTCGCTCTTTCTCTTGTTCTCTAAGTGGGAAAATAAACAGAGAAGACCAAACCATCAAGAAGGGGACCATTTTACCACAAATTCTGAGGAAAGCAATGAAAAACATCTTCAACAAAGAACTAGTTGGGAAGTCATAAGTTGGAAAACCACCGAATGCAATTCTGATGAGTATCAAATTTAATAAAAGCACAGCGTCTGGTGCCTGCAGCTGGAGCAGAGCAGGCGCGTGAGGGGCACGGCTAGCAGAGAGGCTACTGGACCACAGGAGACTCCAGGTACACTGGGCCACGCTGGACTGCTGTCTGTCCATCTGCTCTCCAGAGGGCTGGAGGACTCAGGGCACAGCGTGGTTGACTGTGAAGAGGGCCCTGGGGACTGGGAAAGGGAGCGGTCCAAAGGCTTTGAAAGAAAGCAGCTTCCTGTTTCCTATAAAGAGGTCCTTGGGAGTTCCCTTACTGAACCAATAACAGTGACTTGTAATTAACATTCACGTCAACGGCTGCTTCCCAAAGACTGGGCAGTGGTTCCTGCCTGTGGATTAAGCATAGACTGGCCAGACATACCATCTCAAATGGGACGGAGAACAACGGTACTGTCCCATTTCAAATGGCACATATGATCAGCCTACCGATACTTTGAATTTAGCCCAGTGAGACTAGACTGACCATGCGTACCGTTTGAAATGAAACAGTACCATTGCTTTATGTCCTGATTAAAATGGTATGCCTAGTCAGCACTATATATATATATGTCACCCATGCTTAGCCACCTCAGTGTCACTGCTAGCTCCAAAGATGGTAAACCTGACTCCAAGTTCAACCAGCAAGAGACAAATTATGAATGAACGTTATTCAAGTTAATGTCTCGAATCACTCACGCTCCCACAATGCTTCATAGGCTATAAGTGGCTTTCTTGGGCATTTCCTTAATTAGTCTGCACAGCAATTCTATGAGGTTGTCTTTTATTATATCCATCTGACATCATATGAGGAAAGAAGGCTCTGAGAGGCTCAATGACTTGGCCAAGGGCACACAACTTATAATGATGATGTAGCAACTGAATGTGATTTAGAAAACCTGGGTTTAAATTCCAACTCTGCCCTTATCAGCTGCATGATCTTGGGGAGATCTCTATGCTGTTTCTCGGCTTTGGGCTGCTCAGCTGCCATAGAAGCTACCATTTGTAGGGGGTTTCCTCTGTGGCAAGCACTGTTTTAAGTAGACTCTGTTAACTGGAACTCAAGCAACCGGCAAAACTTTTTTTTTTGCTGGTTGCTTGAGAT
This sequence comes from Craseonycteris thonglongyai, assembly GCA_004027555.1. Classification (NCBI taxonomy): domain Eukaryota; kingdom Metazoa; phylum Chordata; class Mammalia; order Chiroptera; family Craseonycteridae; genus Craseonycteris; species Craseonycteris thonglongyai. The sequence goes on along the minus strand of PVKE010000256.1, from coordinate 139,000 downwards.
TTTGCAAGTTACTTGAGAGTGCTGGTTGCTTGAGTTCTTGTTTTTTGTTTATTTGTTTAATATTTATTTTATTGTTTTTGACACAGAGAGAGAAAGAGACAGAGAGAAGGGGGAGGGCCCAGAGCAGTCTCCATAGTTGTACATCATCAGTTTTCAACATAGTTTCTTTCCACATAGGTAAGGGGGGGAGGGGCAGGGCAGGAAATGGGTGGGGGCCTTCTGCATGGGAGGCACGCCTCCACTAGCTGGGGAAGCTCGCCCTGGTGAGAGCTGAACTGGGGGCCAAACCCCACTTCAGTATATGGGTCCGCACAGGCCGGGGCTGGGATTCGATTCACAGACCCTGGGGTTGCAAAGCGAGCACTTAACCTGCTGAGCCATCTGCCATCCCCTGAGTTTTTGTTAATGGAGAGTTTAACTTACATTTATCCAGCATCTACCAATCCCCATGGGTGCTTGTTAACTGAGAGTCTACTGTACTTAGGAATTTTTGCAAAGTTGGCCACCAATAACTCCTCCCATTGCCATAGTGCAAGTCACCACCCCATGAAGGGAGCTTTCTTCTCTTCTCCTTGAATCCGGGCTGGCCTTGTAACTTGCTTTGACTCACAGGATGTGGTAGAAGTAATGCTATGCCAGCTCCCACTCTAGGTCTTAAGAGGCTGGTGGCTTTTATACTCGTTTTCTTGCAGTTTGAACCATGTGAAAACATTCTGACTACCCTGCTGGGGGGAGAGAGGCCCAGCCAGCCCCCAGCCGATGTGCCTACAATTAGGGAAGGCCCCATGTGAACTGCCCCAGACAACGTCACATCGACAAGAGAGTTCCCCATGGAGCCCTACCCCAATTGCAGAATTGTGAGTGAATACATAATTGTTTGGGGGCACTAAATAAGCTTTACAAAGCTTGTTTAGCAGCACTAAATAACTGAAAAAGTGTCCAATCTGTATTAATTCATTTTGTCTTCATATCAACCCCATAGCGAAACTGAGGTCCAGAAAGCTTAAGTCATTGCTGGATTTAAATACATGAAGGTGACTCCAGAGTCCATGTTTGTTGCCCCTTTGTTAAAGGACATGCCTTTTAGAGTTATTAATGACACTGTCCCTCCCAGTGTGGTCCCATAGGGGCATCTCCTCTTCTAAGAGGAAATCCTCAGGGGCCCACATGGTGTTAATATCAGACCAACAGCCCCCCTGTAATCCTGACTCAATGCTGCCCTCCAGTGGCCACAGACTGTTTGAGCCGCTTACTGTTCTATGACACACAGGTGGCAAGAAGGCAATTTGGAGATCAGTCACCCCTTCAGGAATCCTCATGACGCTACCCCATGCTTCGCAACTGGAACTGCAGCCTCTTTCTGTTCTATTTGGGTCCTATTTTAGCCAGGGCTAAATAATGATGGAAGGAAGGAAAGGAGGAAGAAAGGGAGTACGGAAGGAAGGAAGGAAGGAAGGAAGGAAGGAAGGAAGGAAGGAAGGAAGGAAGGAAGGGAGGGAGGGAGGGAGGAAGGAAGGGAGGGAGGAAGGGAGTATAGAAGGACAGAACGAAGGAAGGAAGGAAGGGAGGGAGGGAGGAAGGGAGTATGGAAGGACAGAAGGAAGGAAGGAAGGAAGGAAGGAAGGAAGGAAGGAAGGAAGGGCAGAGGGAGAGAGAGAAAGAAAGACAGACTCTGTCGCTGGGCTTTTAAAATAGGGGTCCTGCAGCCCCTAGAAGAGGTATGTGTCAGGCCTTCTGGAGAGTCCGTGTACTTTTTATTAGATATTTTGGAAGTGAAGTGTGCTCATGAGCCCACACTTCTGCTGTCTACCGCACAGCTATCTTCCGTGCAGGGGCACACGCTGCAGTGGATGCTGTGGCATGCTACGCAGATGCCCCTTCAGGACAGAGGCCTCAGGCCCCAGCTCTGCGAGTGTCGATCATGGTTTGTGGTTCGGTTCCCTCCCCAGGAACTACACTGGCTGAAGAGAGCTGCCTGGCCTGGTGGATGTGGGGGTAACCCAGGCCTGGACCCCTCACTCAGTGGAGACAGTCCCGCAGCTCACCTGCTTGGCACTGCCCAGGGGATGGCCGAGGCCTTGGCTGAGAATGCCGGGGCTCTGCTCCTGCACCCCTCCATCACGCCCTCACAGATGGCTTGCCAGAGTGAGCCCCAACTTCCCGACAGTCTCAGGACCCATTTGTAGGGGGACCCAGCTGAAGGTGGTTACATATCTTCGTTTAATCGAAAATGAGAGAAAGTATAAATTGTTACAATGTAAACTGGTAGGCGAGATTTTTTTTTTCTTCAGAACATGGTGCCCATGAGGTACAAAACCATTTGACAAAAGATCCTTGCTGGTTAAAACAACCATGTCTGCCCCTAATCCTCATCAACTCCCCTCATTTTATAGATGAGGAAACAAACTCCCAAAGGGACAAGTATTGTGAAAGTCACATGGCCTATAAACATGAGAGTTAGAATTCAAAGCCAGACTGATAATCTGATAATCCAGGACAAGTAGTGTTTCCATCCTACAAGGCTGCCTCCTATTGGCTTTGGGTCTGAGGTATCCAATATCTAGAAAAACGTTTATTCCATTAGTGGGAGAAGCAGGGTCCCGGAGGCTGGTGTGTCCCCAAAATGATTAGGCTTCCCACTGGTCTCACTCTAACATCCGGAAAGAAATCCTAAACTGTCTACAAGCAGTTGATTTATGATGGTCTCTGTGCAGTCGAACCTCCCTGCTAATGTTCATCTGTATTTGCAGGTGCTAGCATCACCACCTCAGCTCCACCTCAGATCCTCAGGCATTAGACTCTGTTAACGGGTGCACAACCCACATCCCTCACATGCGCAGTGCACAAGAGGGTTCGCACTCCTATGAGAATCTAATGCCCTGGCTGATCTGACAGGAAGCGGCGCTTGGGTAGCAATGGGAGCAATGGGAGCGGCTGTAAATACAGATGACGTGTCGCTCACTCACCTGCAGCTCACCTCCTGTGGTGCGGCCTGGTTCCTAACAGGCCACAGACTGGTACCTGTCCCTGGTCCAGGGATTGGGGACCCCTGCTGTAAAGTGATCCTAGTGTGGGCACTGGCATCACACAACCTGTATTTGATCCCGACTCTGCTGGTTGCTAGCTGTGTGGCTTTAGGACAGTTTATTTACTTCTCTGAGCCACGGGTTATTCACCTGTAAATTTTAAAATTCTAAAATCTAATTGTTCATAGCTTCTTTCTGACTAAAATAAAAACCTACATGTCAATGTTGTAGCACTTCCAAGCCCTTAGAAGGCACTAGCCTCGCCATGGCACCCTCTGGCCACCCTGATTCCACATCACCCCCTGGGCATAAAGTGTAGCATTTCCAAACAAAGAGAACTCTCACAGCTTCTCAGCATGACATTAAATCAAATGCTCTGTCCCCTTCTCTCATTGCCAGCAGGACCGAGCCAGCCTCTCTTTCTCCGAGGAGCAAGGCCTTTAAACCTTAGCCTGTCAGCGCTCGCCCGAGGACCTGCACTGCCCAGGCTTGCCTGCAGAGGGCAGCACGGCTTCGCTATGAGGCCAGAGGGTCTGCCCCTCGTTCAGAACCTCCACCCTCTGCTTTCTTTCCTGGCTGCCACAGAAAGTAGCCTGGTCCTGCCTCCTGAGGGCTCTGACCCTGGAGCCCAGCAGCTATGGCATGTGTCCCTAGAAATGGAATGGCCAGACCTTCGGCTCTGCAGCAGCCAGGGCTGAAGTCAATTAGCAATGCCAAAGCATATTTGCATGTGCTCTTCTGCTAAACACATCCATTTGCTACAAACAATACAACCCGGAGGTGAAGATTCAAACCAGACGGAGGCCACCAGCAGCCCAGCTCGCTGTTTCCTGGGCACCTCTCATCCTGGGGGGCAGCCTGTACATGTGTGTGTGCATGTGTGTGCACGTGCACACTCTGTCTGCATCTGTGTGTACTGATGCTCTGAAGGCCCTGAGCTCTGGGTGGAGGGAGGGAGTGAAGCAGGGGTGGGGCCTCCACAGCTGCCTTCTTTCTTCCACAAGGGATTTACACAAACCCTGGAGCCGAGCCCTCACGTTCCCCCTGACGGCTGAGCTGCTGCTCAAGCTGAGGAGGAGAGTATGTTGAACTCCTCTATTGCACATCCTGGAGAAACAGCCAAGGTTTTCAGGAGCCTTTGGGCTTTTTAGAAAGAGGCTTTGGCTGAGGGCCCTGCTGGGTTGGAGCCAGGGACATGCATTGAAAGAGTGCTACCTCTCTCAAGGGTCACTGCAGAAGGGCTTTCCTGAGGGACAGGACGGGCTCTCCTCAGCAAGAGGCATTTTCCTGTGCAGATGTGTCCACAGAGTGCATATCACATGGCAACGCTGAGGATGCGGCCGGGCTGCGGAAACCTGCCTTCTCACTCCGCGGAGATAGTACACTAACATCACTGTCCTGACTGGATCTCTCTCTCTCTCTCTCTCTCTCTCGCTCACAATGCAATGTTAATGCTAAAGGAGTAAGTGGATTCTTCCACGGGTAGAACTGCTACCCAGGAAACAGCTACGCAGAGAAAGCTCCTTTAGGGCAGAAAATCCTCACAGCACGTTGGCCAATGAATTTGGGTTTTGCTCTTTCAGACTACAACGCTGAAATCATCTTTTTCCTCCCACTTTCTCTCAAAAATGCCTATAATGTCTGTGAGACTGAATAATTCACAGTTCTGCCTGTCCTTCATGCCACATGGTTTCACTTAATGTTGTTCCAATGCCCGGTGACAAGCAGAGCGGCTTCTTACGTTCCTTGGCCCAGGCGGGATTCTGCTGGGGAGACTCTGCCCCACTCGGGGGGTGGGGGTCGGGGGTGGGGCTCATGCTTCCAAGTGCTACGGCCCAGGACCCAGCCAAGCAGGCACTGGCTCCACGGACCTCCAGCCATGACAGCGCTGTCCCTGGGTTTCTGGGAATTGACTCAGAGAAGCTGAAGAGGGGCAGAGTGAGGAGGCTGAACAATGCGACTATAAACTGTGAATTCTCCCAGATGCCTCACACAAGCACCTTCTGGCTCCATCTGAGGATTCCCAGTTACCCCAGCTCTTGTTCTTCCCAGCCCCAGGGGGGGCAAAGAGGCAAATGATAGGCCATAAGTGCTCCCCCTCTCCTATCATCTGCACCCTGCCAGGGCTCCCAGACTGACCAGTCTGCCTTTTACAGGGACCTGGGCTGCCCCAGGCTCAGCCCTGGGCCTCCATAGAGGGCAGCACCTCATCAATAATTCACCAGCCTCCCCTCTGCTCCTTAGACAAAGGGAAGGGGAACAAACCTGCAGGGCTCAGAAGCCTGAGCCAGGCAGCTGGGGGTGACCTCTGGAGGGGACAGGAGAGGTAGGGAGACTGAGGAGAGGGAGAGAAGCCCGAGGGACCAGAGAAAAGAGGAAGGAAAGAATGACAAAGGAAGGAGACTGGATCTGACCTAGAATAACCATTCTAGAAGTTACACATGCTTCACGCGTGAAATGCACTATTCTGGCAGAACTGAGAACCAGTTTTCCCCACAGCTACGTTAGCCCTGAAATGAGAGGAAGCGGGACGTGCCTGGGTTTCACAGACTATTTCTTCACAGTTTCTTATTCTGTTTTGACAAGACATCTGCTTAAGCTACTATTCTGAACCACGTGGCATGGAGCCTCCGTGGGCTCTGCTGGTTGGAATGTTCTGCAGCATCCCGCGGAGGAGGCTGAGGGCAGCGCACTGGGAGGGATGGAAGGGGGAGGGGCGAGGGGAGCAGCACTTGGTGGGGTCACACCGGGAGCAGCCACCTGGGCTGACAGCTCCACAGCGCAGACACGCTGGCAGACTCGAGGTAAGTGTTCGCCTCTCTGAGGCTCAGCCTCACCTCTGACCTCCTCCTCAGGGGGAAGGTCCCTGTGGAAGAGAACAGGGGTCCTCCTCGTGGAATTTACAGTCTGGAAACGGCTCACAATTCTGCATCTGCCTTACATGCATTCTTGTGTAAGGTGCAGAAAGAAAGGGAGGGCTGTAGGCCGGTATCCATCCCCAGGAGCAGCCACAGGGCCAGTGCGAAGAGCCACACCTGGTGGTCACTCATTAAGCAAACATTGGCCGAGGGCCTGTTACCTGTCGGGTCCTGAAAGACAGCCCCTGCTTCTGTGCAACCCGAGGTCTAGTGAATTCTAATTTTTGCTGCAGATTCCATGTCACCTGCGCTTGCGCAAGGCTCTTGATTTCTGTGGGTCTCCATCTCTTTGCCTGCGAGACAGAAATGGTTAACCCCAAACTCATGGGTCGCCGGGAGGATTTAGTGACATTTTAGGTCTAGCACAGTGCCCGCATACAGTAAGTGCTTAACAAATGTGCGGCCTCTTTCCTTATGAGAAGACAGGGACACTAAGGGGCTCTGGGAGGAAATTTGGAGTTTCCCAGCCATTGATTTTCTTCATGTGGCCAGTTTATTCATTGAGCGCCAGGACTAGCTTCCTTCTGCTGCTCCTTCAGATCGTGCCCTGTCAAACTGCCCATCCTCGTCCTCAGACAATAGCTCAAGCAGGTCCCAGAGCTTTTCAGGTTGCTGTCAGGTCTGAGGACAATCTAATTTTCAGAGAATAAAAAGTCCAGTGCAATCTCAACCGAAGTTGGACTCTCTTTTCCAGCTCTGGTCATCTCCTCTCTCCCCAGCGGAGGTGTGAGCTGTGGGGCACAGTGAAGAGGGGAAGAACAGGGCTCTGCTCTTCTGCTTTCCTTGTTGACTTCCCCTCCTCCACCCGTTCTCCTTTTTCTGATCCCTCCAGAGCTCAGAGGATGGGGTAGGAGCCTCTAGGGAAAGAGTAGACTCTGCCATGACTAATGCCACTGTCATGGGGCCTATGTTGTCCTTGGCAGGCAGAAGACCAAATGCTTTTTGTATCATTCACGATTTGGGGAGGCCCTGTGGGGGTGCTCTCACTCTCCTCCTACTTAAGCTTCTATACACTCCAGCACAGCCCCCCATGTCATTCTGCTGCCCATGCCTCCACTCCCTGGCAGGCAACCCTCTGGGGTGGGGTCCTCTCCAGATGGCTCAGCCTGGCTAGCTCTGCTGGCCACTGGCCACACTATCAGGGGGGGACTGCTCTCTCGTGGTGCTGGCACTCAGCGGCATCTCCAGTGTCTATTTGCCTCACGTGAACCCTCAAACTCTGGGGACACTTGTCCTTCAAGTCTAAGAGCTAACACAGGTGAAGGAGGGGGCACGACGAGTAAACGAGAACCAGCAATTATCTGTCTGCAAATGAGATGCCAGGCTCTCTTCTTGAAGGCAGTCTTGGTTTCTGAGTGGTTCCAGAAGGATCTCCCTCCTTATCCACCTCAGGCTTCCTGTATTCGCCCTGAAAGTGGATTCCTACGACTGTCAGCTCCCAGCCAGTGTGATGAGGATGGCCCAGCCCCCTCTTTAGAAAGTGTAGACAGTTGGCCTTAACTCAGAAGACTCAGCCCAAACTCCAAGACAACTAGAGATGTTCCTCTTAGTTAATATCCGATCACATCCAGAAACAGAGAATGACTTCTGGTCCGACAAAGGCTGATACAGTCATCTGCTCGGGGGCCCTTCTCAGTCTGGGAAGCAATAATGTAAAAGAGATGCAGCCTTTCTTCCTTGTCTGTAACCCTGGCTCAGACCAAAAGAGGGGCAGACAGGCAATCAGTCACCTCTACGTCACAGAAACTATCTTATCTTGGAGGTTACATGGTTAAACACTTGCCTTTTTAAACGTTCTATTACTCATGGTTGGCAGCTCTTTGGTTAGGAAGGCAAATTACAAACCTAGTCCTAGACAATGCAGGTTCATAAACCCCCGGCTCTTTCACTGACTACCAGTGTGGCCAAGGGCAAATGGCATCTCTCTGCCTCAGTTGCTGCACCTGCAAAATGGAGACACGAACAAATCCTGCCTGCCAGGAGCTAGACCATGTCACTTAGAATTAGGTACACAGCACGTGCTGCAGAAATGTTTGCTGTTGGGAGTGAGCAGTAGTAAACTCCACCCTCATCCAATTTCCCTTTAATGACTCACGTCTCTGCTGTTTCAAGATTTTGCTTTATTGCTACACTCTTTCCTTTCTATTTTGTTTATCTATGAATTACTCCTGGAGCTACTACCCATCACCGATTGCCATGAAATTGTCAATAACACCCGGTAAAGACATGCTCAGTAACAGATGTCATGACTAACCTCAACGTGGTGGCCACAGAGCCAGGTCCCTGAGTCTAACTTCCACCCCCTTCCTCAACAGCTAGGTATTTTGCAGCAGGTTGTTTAACCTTTGCGAGGCTGGGCTTCCTCATTTGTAAATCAGAGACGATGCTCATATTTGCTTCACCTTTATCCATCCTTCAAACATTGCTCATAGGCCTGCCAAGTCCTAGACACTGAAAATTTACTATCCAGATTACAATTGCTTTGTGTTAATTAGCAGAGAACTGGAGTCCAGAGATGTCTCAAAAAGCCAACCTATTCCTTGTAGTGAAAGTGTAATGATTCCTTTATTATGATCATTACTATTGTTGTTATTATTATTGGGATTACAATAAAAGCAAGATGGGCAAGCCTCGGAGCTAGGATATGGGTGGGGTGGGGTCCTCCTTCTCTCCCAGCCTCTCAGCCCCCACTTTTCCTTAGGAAAGAGCCTCAAGCAAAGAGACTATGAAAGAAAAGCTCTGGAGGCCAAAAGAAGTAGTAGAGGAGACGGGGACTTTAGCCAGAAGGTAGTGGCCTCCGCTCCATGCCTCATTTCCCAGCGTGCAGCGTGAGAACAGTCTTCCGGCACCTGGACCCAGGGGGGCCCGAAAAAAGCAGTGTGGGAAAAGGGCAATAGCGGTAAAACAGCTTCAAGGACTTATCCAAATTTGCAATTAGAAAAACCAGAGCGAGGCTATGTCAGTGTCGGCAATTGTGTGTTTCGTGAAGTGCTGCTTTTACTTGGCGTTGCTTTGGAGGGTGGGCGAGAGGAACTCCAATGTTTCCAGCTCTCCATCTGCTGGGCCTGCTTCCGGCCCTCCGCTGGGCCCTTGCAGATGGCTCCACAGCCCGGCTACCTTAATTAACAACTGCTCTCCAACCTGGAGAGTTGGCCTCCAAAGTGACAGGAGCATCATTAGCCTCCAAGCAGCAGCAGTGCCCGCATGCAGGCTGGGGAGTTTCCTGCTGGAAGTAGACACACAGGGACACCCCCCCTGTCAATGTCAGGAGCCCCCATGGGCCATGGCAGCATGCAAACAGCACAGCCCGTTTCTCCACCTGCCATTCAAAAGGGAGGTTCAACGGCTGCAGCTGAGCTTCCAGAATCCAGGGGTTAACGAGGGCCTGAACGTCAATGATGTTCTCCCAGACCCTGATCTACAAACGGGTCAGAGTTGTAGGGCTGTAAGGATCCTAGAGGCCCCACATTGTGTAGATGGGGTGATGCTTTGCATCTGGGGGCTAGAGGAAGCCACGAGTTTGGACGGGAGCTTCCTTTATCAGGGAGAGGAGCAGAGACGGAGTTTACAGTCGTTACATTTACTTCAGAGAAACTTTAAACAAGACAGAGAGCAAACTCAAAACCTGGGAACTAAAATCTTTTCTACATTCCTCCAGGCAATTTAAATCATAGAGAACACCTCCAAAGAGCCTGCAGTGATTAGCACTGGAGTTTGGTCAACACAGGGTGGTTACCACAGTAACCAGCCCTGCCTTCGGTACACAACCCTCCAATTCTCCATGAAGTCACCCCACCCTGCAGGTGGTTTTGGCAAGCTGGCGATTCTGAGAAGAGGCAGTTCTGCCGGCTCCATCGCCCAGCTGCCAGGCTGTTTGCCTACCTGCCCCCCGCGGCTCAGCCTGTGCCATGTCAACCTCACGCCCAGGCCCCCGGCTTGGCCCAGCACAGGGCCTCCATCCATCACAGCAGCCAGACCCCCACCGCCCTCAGCGCAGCCTCGGTTACCAGCAGCCAGGCTTGAGAGAGAAGGAGGTCTGGGAGCTGGGGGTTCAGCCTCCCCTGTCATCTGTTCTTCCAAATCAGTCAGGCCTCGTTAGAGACGCGTGGGCAAGACCAAGTGGGGGTGAGATTCCTTGTCAAGAAAACATCTATTTGTTTTCCATGCCTGCTTGGACACAGTTCCGTGCGTTTCCTAACGAATTACTTGCCTTGGTTTTAACACGGAGCTCCATGGAATTCGAGGGTTTCCCGGAAGCACACTAGAGGCCCAGGAGGGGCGTAAGGAAGGGACTCCTCACCCACCCCATTTGGAGGAGCACAGCTCTTGTTTAGAGCAGATTTAGGTACTACAACTACATGCAACTTCATCTGAAGAGAAACCATGAAAGAGTTCTTTTGCTTAAAACTATTAGGTTATTTGCCCCCAAAGTTTATGACACTCCAGGGAAAAAAAGGGCAGCACGCTGTCCTTTTTCGGCCTGTTCGTTCCAAGCTAGGCTGTCTGAAGAGAAACCCGCTCCCCGCCGCTCAGTGCCGGCTCCTCAAGTACACAGGACCTCCGGGCAGAACCTCCATGTCTAAGGCAACCCCGCAGGCCAGGCCGTCTTCGTCCGACCATCCACACGCTGGTGCGGACATCCCACAAGCAGGGAACCTGCTTCCAGAGGTCAGTCAGCCCACGTGGCAGCCTTTAAACCAAAGAAGAGGCCCCGAGGGAGAGACGTAGAGTGAGCACATGCATGGGGACTAACCTGTTGGCCACCATGGCCCAAACCCAGCTCCTGAGGCAGCATCCTCAAGACACACCTCTGCCGACCTTATGAAACCTCGGAGCCGCTGCCAGGAGGGCTGGGGAGTGGCTTGGCCTCCTGTGAGCTCCCAGTGATAAATGCCCAGTTGGCATGAAGGGCTCTAGCCTGCAGTAGGTACACAAGAAACAGATGAGTAGATGGGTGAGAACCACCAGACTCCCAGCAGCTTCAGGGGAGGGAGCGGCTCTTTAAAAACAACTCCCTCGTGTCAAAAGCAGGGTGGAGAGCTGGAAGATCTGACTTCCACTCCAGTCTAAGCCTGTGCTGGCCGCTTTACCCACGTGGACCCGAGTGGCCTTGCAACATTTCAACCAGGCAGGCATTATGGTTCTCATTGCCGTCCCTTTGCTTTCAGTCCTTTGCAAGGACTTAAGCTGAGGAAGAATTGGGAAGATTCATCTATGGTCTTACAGCAAGCAAGTGGCAGGGCCAGTTTCACGCCAGCCCTGCCTTGTTCATTCCCCTGGCTAATGTCCCATACTTTCTGCTCATGTCTCCAGGGTAAGGTGGCCAGTGGGCAGCCTGGGGGGTCGGGGGGGAAGAACTGGGAAGGTACTGCGCAGCAAATCCCATGTCTTCCAAAGAGTGGATTGTCTTTCCAACATAGACAAGTGCCCCGGAGTGGCACGCAGCTCACCTGCCCCTGTCTGACTTCAAGGTCCCACATGTGAGATACGGGCTCCAGGAAGGCAAAGCCCACTCTGAACACTGGGTTTCAGACTGCCTGACCAGGGCCCTGGAACCAGTGAGCCGTGGGGATGAGGCAGCTGCACCTGGCCTTTATGGTGACCTACGTCTATGTTGTCACTTCTGAAACTGGTGCTGGTTTATAGCACGGGTCACATTCTGCTCATAATGGAAACTCTTGGTAGAAAGCACTTGAGAGTTATTCATAGACTAACTCTTCTCATGTCCATTAAATCACTTGGTTTAGGCGGTAGCCAGCTCTGCTCATGTTACTGCTGCCCTGAAGAAATACCAATGCATTCATCCAGTCATCCCATCAGTTATTCAGCAATCAAACACTTATTGTAGCAGGCACAACAGTAAGCACCACACACCTGCAAGGTAGATACTATTGGAATGAATGAACACAACGCAAATTGTTTTGCTGTAGTCACTACATTCATAAGCATTGGCCTGGAAGAGCAAAAAAAGAAAAGCAGTGTACATGTGAACAATACTCTCTCTAAGGCTAGAAAGTATACTCGTGTCCATCATAATACTTGATAGATCATCCAAACTGAGAGCACGTGTCTGGAAACACTAACGAAGGTGAAATAGCATTTGGTGCTGTGGAGAGGTTAGCCTCAGAGTTGGTGAAACTGAGAGAGGAGAGGGCAAGGAATAGAAAGAGAAATAACATTTGAACACCTGTCATGAGCATTTCGTTTAACACTGAATGACCCTGGGGAGGCAGGTATTTTCATTCCCTTTTTATAGACAAGGTAAGCTAGTTTCAGCCAGATTAAATAACTTGGATATGATCACACAGCCCCAAATGACCAAACACCTAAGGACCATGGATTCTGACTCTTAAAACCAAACAGAACCTTTCTCAAAGGAGGACAAGTTGGAGAGACTGTATTAGAGAGAGTGGGTGAGGTTTGCTGTGAGTATAAAGAAAAAGTAATAGATGTTGAGTGTGCAAGTGCACGTCACAAGCACAATGACATTTCATCGACAATAGCAATGAGTGTTATTATGTTGACAATGCATGCCATCAACAGCTCAAGCTACGGTTCCTGGAACTTCAGAGATACATTTAGAAAGTACTTTCAAGAGGAAGCCCACTCTTCCCACAATGTGGAGTTGACTACCATACTAGGTAGTCATTTTTGTCTCCATACTGTAGATAAGGACACTGAACCTCTGGGATGTTATCAGTTTGTTGTAAGTCACACAGAAAGGGAAAGGAAGAGCAGGGATTTGAACAAAGGTCTTTCTGACTTTCAAATTTACATTGCTTCCCATGACCTTCTTTGAAGGTGATCAAGGACAGATGAAGGAATTCTTAGAACTTTGTTTAAGAGCCTACGCTCTGAGTGATCCTTTCTGAATTGAACTCCACCACTTTCTTTGGGGCCCAAACCAATTTCTTAACCCCCTGTGACTTGTTTTATGCCTTCTGCAAAATAGGGATAGCAAAGGAATCTAGAGGATTATTATGAAGACTGAAATGCTTAGCATAGGGTCTGGCAGGTAATGAGTATCTCTTGAAGAGTACCTATTGTTAGCTCCACATGGAGTCTAACTTACTGAAAGTTGGCCACCAGCAGATAGGTCTGCACAGCGAGAGAGTGAGCTCCCTGTCTGCGGCGGTGCTCAGCCAGAGGCTAAAAGACCATTTGTCAAAGGTGGGTGGAAGGAATTCCCATATGAGGTCTACGGTGGGCCCTGCTGACCTCTAAGACCCTGCCTGTCACTCCCATGCTGTGACTCTCAGTTTGAATTAATAGAGCAGACATACTGACCCATCAGTCCAACAAATCAGAAGTGGAGAAATGACTTTCCGGCTTAGTTTTAAACATCCAAGCCCCTTTCCAGCCAAAGGCAATTACAGACTCATCCACAGTAAGGCAGAAGCATATTTCAGTTGAAAAATGGCATCTTCCTCGCCATCGCCATATGGAGCCAGGACACCAGGTGGCTCAGGGCTGAGACCAATCACAGGGTCCAATTGGAACTAAATAAAATGACCCCCTGGAGACAATGGCTCCAGTGAGGCCCACAAATCCCCATGACATGTCATTGTGGCATGTCCCATGTCAGCCTGGGCCTCATGCTCTGCCTGACGCCTGAGGCTCTGTCCCTTACCTTTTGGGACAAAGGGATGAGGGGCCTCAGATGTGAGTACCTCCCAGTGAGGGGAGGAGCCCGGAGGCACAGCGGATGAGTCCTGGCCTCAGCCTGACTGCTGTAGCGCGTCCCAGGGCAAGCCTCATTCACAGTGCAGCTCGCCACAGGCTGCCAGTCCTCAAAGTGGGACCACAGCACCCAAAGCTCTCGTCTCTATTGCACTGTCCTGTGATGCACTTCAGCTCCATCCCAGGGCAATAGTCGCAACACTTTCTATCTCTCTTTTCCTGTGTTCTGGAACAATTTATCCTTTTTCCTGGTTGTGGCAAAGCAGGTGACATTTTTGGTAGAAAAGGTGAGTGGCAGACGCTGGCAGGTGGGACTTTGTGTAGCTGCCAGCCCCCTATAAGAGAGCTTGGCTATGATTCCCTGGTCAGCCACCCCCAAATTCAAAGCACGAGTCAATACCGCACCTCCACAGCTGGCTTAAGAGGCTATGAGTGCAAGAGCCAGTCACGTTAATAACTCCCTCCAGCTCGCCTCCCCTCACCCCATCATCCTAATATCATTTAGCATTTCATAAAGTGTAACCTGCTTCATGCAAAAAGGACAAATATTTGGGAAAGACTGAGTTTATTCAGCAAGCTAAATGTCTTCCTTGCAGGACTTGCCAGAGCTTTTAAGAAATGAAAGTGCATTGGAAAGCTCCAGGAAAGGGTTTGGGGCACAGGGGTGGGGGTGGGGGCAGGTATATTGTACTGTATTTCCCAAGCTTTGTCTCAGAATGTCTTGAAGGAAACACATTTTGCAAAACACTAGTGCTACTTGGAGCATGGGATTTAGAGACTTGTTACAGCCCCATGGTTCTGAATCCGGGTCCTGCAACTTATCAGACGTGTCACTTACTTGAGGCTCTATTTTACTTTATTTAATGGGAACAGATTATATTTATCCTGCAGGGTTGCCATGAGGATTTGTAGCTAAAGGCATAAGTGTCTGTAAAATGCTTGGTGCCTAGGGAAATAATAAATGCTCAATAAATGGTACATTCTTGTTAATCTCATTGTGCAGGATGGAACAGGCAAGGGTCCTGGGGCTTGCTTTGAGAAGAGCAAGAGAAGCTGGCAAAACCTGCTGGCGGCACTGGTGGGGATGTGGGAAGAAGTCTCAGGGGACAGCAGCCACTGAAGGAGAAAAAGGCAGGCGGGGTCCTTCCAGCTCCACAGCCAGACAAAGAGCTTTGGAGGCTCAGCGGGCCCTCCAGGACAGCGGCTGGGAATAGGCAATCACGTTTACCCCCTCAGTTGCTGGGAATTGTCCCTCTCAGACAGCCTATTGTCTCCAGTAAAGCGGGCAAGGAACTCCCATTGGCACTGATGGGATTATGTGCTCCTATCAGAAGACAAACAGAGTCCGGGCTTGGATAAGGAGTGGGGGCCCAGTGGGTCTCCCTCGGTGACCCATTGCAGTGCAGCCATTGGTTTGATTATCAGCTAAACGCAGCGAGGCCTCTTTCAAGAGAACTACTCAACCCTGAGCATTTGTGGTCTGGCTGCTTCTTGATAACTTTTCAGGGAGTAGACTGATTACATCAAATTTGGGCTGCAAAGAAAAGGCTTCAAAATGCCCACGACATTACATCTTGAATCACAATGGCACTGATAATAATTTTCCAAATGACTGTGTTGTCTCAGCAGTCTTTCATCTTTTTGGTCCCTAACCTCCCAAAAAATATTTAAAAAAAACATTTGCATGTTGTTGAACTGATTATCTAAAAGTTGTCATCATGCATGTATATAAATTTATCGTGTTAATAGGAAGTACAAAATGGTATACACTTCATAGGATAAAATAAAATTAGGATTAGATGTAATTGGAATAAATATTTCATGATGTTTATTTTTTTAATGTTTGAACTACCTTTGGTGTGCTGCAATAAAACACATCAAATTGGAAAAAGACCACATATACATTTTAGTCAAGGGTTTTACCAATATAGCTTCAAAACAAAGGCAGTCCTGAAAGACATTCCCAGCAGAGAAGATCAGCATCACCAACTGCACCAGGCTGTTCTGGTCAAAGCCTCCCAACACCAGCCCAAGAGCAGATTTCCAGGGCCCTGCTTAGCCTCTCCACACAATTCAAGGAAAGACCAGAAGCCTGTGTGCTACAGTACCTTAGCTCATCACTACAGGTGGCTTACTCCAAACAAGTATAGCAGTTTATCCCTTTGTTGGACACCCAGGATGGTTCGAAACCCTGGGCAAATATCTGAGTCAGATTCGGGATGAGGGAGGGGTCTACTTTTTGTCTAGTGACAGAAGAGCCTCTGTGAACCCTTCTTGGGTAAATCTCCTTCTTGGGCAGATCAGTTTTGAAAAATGTAGAAAAACCAGGTGAGTATCTGGAAACGGATTCCCTTCTAACTGTTCATGCGTACATACCCCTGGAAAGAGCTCCACGTATCCCCAGTCTGAAATTCAGTACTTAGAACTTGGGAAATGTGTGACGGCAGAGTAAAGGCTGTCTGGGCATCACAGAGACACTTGAAGATTTGGGGGAGGATGAAAAGTGACACATGGCTCGTGTTATATTTTTTATTCATATATTTAGCAAGCAGTTTTAAGTACCTAGGACATGACAGGAACTGTTCTAGATACTGGGAATATTGTGTTGAACAAGACAAAGGCACTGACTTGGTGGCTCTTAATTTCCAGTGGAAAGATAGATAGATAGACAGACAGATAGATGGTAGATAGGTAGATAATGATAGACAGACAGACAGATAGAGAGATAGATAGACAATAGATAGATGGATAGGTAGTTGATAGATATTGACAGAGATACACAACATCAGCATTGGTTGTGATAATGCACTACCATTTTGCAAGATATTTACCATTGGGGGAAACTGAATAAAGGTACACAGGATCTCTTTGTATTATTTCTTATACCAGCATGTGACTTTACAATTCTTTTAAACTAATAAGTTAAAAAAAAGATACTGTATACAAATAAACACAGACTTACACTGACTAGGACATGAAAGCATAAACATATAAATAAGTTATAATTCGAAAATAAAACGGAGACATGTACTAGAATATGATCAGTGAGCTTCCAAAGGCACACTGGTCACAGGTAGCCTCTGAGAAGAGGTCACACTTAAGTCGAATGATGGACGAGCATCATCTGGGCCCTCACAGTTTGGGTGTGTTATTAGACCTCACTACAGCCCTTCTAATGTCAATGCTACTTAAAGACACGGAAACAGAAGAGCAAAGCAGGAGAGGCTGCTGGTCTGAGTCGCTTTCTGTGTGGCATTTTCTCATCAAAACTACTGCAGAGCTCAGGTGTTGCCAAAGGCACAGGGAGGAAAGGGACCCAGTGCTGCCCTTTGCAACCTGTCACCTTGCCAAGCTGCGTGAGCCTTTGGGACTTGGGTGCCTTCCATGGAAAGTGTGATCTCTGGGCCAATTCCTTCACATATATTTCACCTTTCAGCCCCCCCAGCACCCTATGAAGCAGGTGCTATCACGGTTTGCATATTATGACTATAGAAATGAAAGCTTCAGAAAACAAAATAACTAGTTGAAGTCACTCAGAAAGTGGCAGAGTCCAGACTTGAATCCAGGCCTGTGTGACTTTAAAAAGGAACTTGGAGTAGATCTGATCCACCTGTGAGCTGGTGTCCAGAACTAAGCACAGTCGTCTGGCATTGGATAGTCGGAATGACCACATGCAGAATTCACTCAAGAGCAGGAGGAAAAGACAAAGTCCACTTGGTGGCTGCTGACAGATGGCCAATTCTAAAGGCCCATCACTGAAATATTAATGTAACACTGTCAGCCTCAACATTACAGCAAATAGTATTGAAGCAACAGGAGGGGTGGGGTGCTGAGAAAGGAAAGGGGACTTGGGAGACTGCTATTTATTAGGTGGGACACTTTGGGCGAGTTACTTAATCTTCCTGAGTCCCACTTCCCTCAGCTAAATGGGGATGATAATAGACTTTTCTCATAAGGTTGTTAGGATTTGACTCAGAGCAGCACCTGGCACAGAGCAGGCAGTTTGTTCATATTAACTGTTATTATTATTACTTTTATTATTAGTTGCTTGTATTATCATTGTTATTATATTATTGTTGCTGAGAATTACATAAAATAATGTATATAGCAGTGCCTACATCAGCATTGCCCTGAAGTTCCATTGGCTTTTTTTGTCACTTAGCAGAATTTTTTTTAATGTTTTTCCAGCTTTACTGACTCATAATTGATATATAACACTGTGTAAGTTTAGGATGTACAATGTAATAATTTTATATGTGTACATATTGCAAAATATTACCACAGTGAGGGTTGTTAACACATCCATCACCTCACCTAGTTAAAGTTTGTATGTATGTGAGCTGAGAACTTTCAAACCTACTCTTAACAACTCCAAATACATAGTATGATATTGTTAACGATAGTCACTATGCTGCACATCAGATCCCCAGAACGTACTCGTCTCATCACCTTGTACCCTCTGACCACTGCCACCCATTTGCCCCACCCCTACTCTTCACCCCTGGCAACTACCAATCTGTTCTTTATTTCTATGAGTTTGTTTTTTTTTTAAGATTCCACATATAAGTGAGATTATATAGTATTTGTCTTCTCTATCTGACTCATTTCAGTTTACATAATGCCCTCCAGTTTCATCCACAGTGTTGCAAATGGCAGAATTTTCTTATTTTTTATGGCCCAATAATATTCCAGTTCACTTAACCATTCTGAGCCTGGGGTTGAAACCTGTGAGTCAGACCACTGGCTTTTCTGCTTCCATTTTCCTAGTTATGATACTGGATCCTAATGTATCTGTGGTCACTGCCCCAGGTTCAATGGCCTAATTCTAGGGACTTCCTCAAAAACAGTTCCATATTCTTGACCTTGGGAAGCCCATATGCAGTATTCCTGCCCAGGGCTCAGCTGGACAGCAAGAACATGGACCCGATGTTGTTATGAGTGAACTGAGAAATCTAATTCTCAAAGCCCAGCTCAGGCCTGCTGGGCCCACTGAACCCTAAATGTCAACAGGGAATGAAGTTTGGCTCAGGAATGATGAGACTCAGTGATCAAAGGAGGTAGATGAAATTATGCAGATAGAATTTATTAATAAAGGATAAAGAGAATCCTAATTAGGGCAGAGCTTGCAACAAGGCAAATTCCCAAAGTAAAACTTTAAGGAATGCTCAAACAATTACCATGTTAATTAAAAGTATCTCACCCGCTACAAATGGCAAGCCACCCCATCTCACCACGGGGCTGCCTGAAATGTGAGCTGGCTGATTCTTCCAGGGTCTGGGGAGAAGCTGTGAGCTGCTGCTGAGTGACCCAGGTCAGGCTGAGCAGGAGTCTCTGGCTGGTCCTCATCTAGGTCTCTATTACCTGTCAGGTTTGGGGGCTCCTCCTCTGGCCCCTGCACCCTTACATTGAGGGCAAAGTAGTATGGCCACATCGCCTGCCACTGCAAGTTTGCCACAGTGGATGCTCCAGGTTCCCAGTCCTCTAGTCCCCTTTTCATACCAGCGGCCTCCTAATCATTCTCCCTGTCTCACCTGCCTTCCCAGGGCCACTGCTCAGCTGCTCTTTCCACGACCACCTTAGCGATCTTGATAAAGTGCTAATCTATCACAGCATTGGTTTGTTTGGAAAATTTCCGATACCTGCTTGTTAACCACACCAACAGGAATAGCAATGATTTATTAGCGCTTCCCTTGCGCCAGGCTGAGCACTAATTTATATTCACAACAACCCCACAAAATAAATGTTAAGCCTATTTCAAAAACGAGGTCACTGAGGTGAATCGCCATGAAGTTGCTGGGCTAGCTACATGGTTCAGAGTGTCAGAGTAAGGATTTGAACCAAGATCTGAAACAAAGCCTGCGTTCTTAACCATTACCCTTCACTGCCTCCATGGCTCCTTTCGCTACAGGACATGGTCGCAGTTTCCTCCTATGGGACTCACAGCCTCTTAGAGTTGGGCTAATGCTCTCTACCACCCTCACCCCCAGCTGCTTCAGACACTGCTCTGGTGGTACTCCCTCGTGCCATGCTCCTGGCCAGCCCCTGGGCTCCATCCAGGACCCCCTGGATCTCCACACCAGCACCCCCCTTTCCTCTAAGCACCTGGCAAGCCGCCCTCCCTGCCTGGCAGGCTTACCTGCTCCCTTTCTGTGCTCCCATACTCCCCTGTCTTCGCGTCCTCTCCTAGCACAAGGCACCAAGTGCCTAGGAGGCAGGGGCTGTGCTCTTGACCTGGGCTTTCTCAGCCCCTAGCACAGTGCCTGGCACAAAGGAAGCCTTCAACAAGTATTCACTAAGCCATTGAACCCGCACTTAGCCATGCACCTCCATGGACACAGCAAGGAACTGGTCTCTGCATTCGAGGAGGTTACAATCCAATGGGAAGACAGACAAGCCAATAAATAAACCAGATGATACCAGCGGGTGGAAGATGCTCTGAAGGAGCTCAAGCAGAGAAATGCAATAACGAGCACCTAGAATGATAACCAAGGAGGTCCAAGGACGGTGCTTGTGACCAGAGCCCTGACTGAGGAGAAGACACCTGGGAAGGGGAACAGCAAGTGCAAATGTCCTGAGGTGGGAACACATGTCTCGATATATCTGAGGATAAGAAGGTACCGAGCAGGGAGAGAGAGTAGTAACACGAAGGCATGTCCCAGAGAAGGTTTCTGTGTGAGTGTATGAGGTGGTTCCAGGAGGAAAATGACTGAAGGCCGGAGAACCTGGTTACAATGGGTCCACCCAGCAGTCAGATGTCACAGAGAGGAGAACTCTCAGGAAGACCCCTGGGCATGCATGGAAGTGGTCAGCTTATGACCTTCACAGGAGGGTGAAAGAATTGTTCATACCCATGGCTATCAACCCTGGGGGAGAGGGGTGGGCAACTGTTCCCCTCAGGGAACATTGCGATGTCTGGAGATGTTTCTGGTTGTCTCCATGGGGGTGGGGGCTGATGCTGAAGTCCTTGGGTGGTGAACAGGGATGCTGCTTAATATCCTACAAGGCATGGGACAGTCCCCCATCACAGAACCTTATGTGGCCCAATCTGCCAATATTGCTAAGGTTAAGAAACCCTGGTCTACACTACAGCTCTGTTAAAATGCTGATAGCAACTGACTGATGAGCTCCATGATTAGGCCTGGGCCAAGAGCCGGCTTTGTACCATCATCCAAACCAGCTCAAATTCACCTCCCCTCCCTCCCTTCTCCCCACAACCTCCTGCTCTGGAAACTTTCTCCTAACAACAGAGAAGACGGAGCTTCCTTTGCCAGCCCCTCCCTGACCAAGGGAACCCCACTCAGCACCACTCTCTGTGGACAATGGCCTTGACTTGCAAAAACATGATCTAAGAGAGCACTGGACTCCAAGTCCACCAGATCAAGTATGCGTTACCTCTACGCCCAATCTCAGTTGCCTTCCTATTAACCTTTCTAGAAGCCTCTCCATGTGCATGAGAGCACAGAGCCCCAGAGACAAATTATATTCTCCACTTTCATAGGCCAACGTGCTGAAGTTCCATTGTCATATTGGGAAAAGGGGTTGCCCTTGGGCTCTGGCTAAGTTTAATTCAAGAAGCACACATCAGTCCCAGCAGAGAGGCAGGGGACTTGGTGGAATTCAAAGCCCTTGACCTTAAATACCCTGCTTTGCAGCCTGGCTCCACCACTGTGAGTGGACTGCCCTTTTCTTGGTCTCAGTTGCTTCATCTATAAAATGGGAACAATAATACTTACTTGCATGGTTTTTATGGTGATTAATGATGATATAAAACACCTAGTAGATGCTCCAAGTACTACAGTTACCGTAGTATTACTATCATAATACCTGAACCAGAACAAGGCTTAAAGATCGCTCAGTCCAACCTCTTCATTTTATAGATGCAGAAAAAGAAGAGGCTGGCTGGTTTTCTCAGCTGTGAGGAGAGCAGACATGATCTGCATATATTACTGATGATGAAACTGAGGCCAAGTTTGAATCCAGGTGAGCCCAAAGATTCAGCCCCCTGGACAACACCAGGTTACCAGTGCCGGGGGGTGTCATGTGTTACGATGGTGACTGGCCACTGCTGAGCTCAGCATCCTCAGGCCAAGCCCCGCAGGGAGGCACCGTAACAACATCTGCCGTGGGAGAACTTTAACTACCTGACTTGGCACTTGGCTGGAACCAGGCCATGAGTTTCCCTGCTTGAAACTTTGTAGCCCTAGAGCTCAGTCCTTCTACTTCCATTTTTCTGTCTATCTTCTATCACTCCCTCAGTGGTTTCATCAAATTCTACGTCCTTTAAAACTATCCATATACTGGAAACTCCCAAACTGACTAGGCCCCATTGATTCTAAGACACACGTTCTAACATATATGAAGTGGGGTGTTTCCTAGTTTAGCCAGCAGTGCTTTAATTCTTAGCAGGACATGAAACAGTGGTGGTCTCGCAGTCAGCGACACCTTGGATTTGATGAAATATGGCACATATTCACTGTAGAACACTCCTGGAAGTCCAGACTCATAAATCACAGTGGCTTTTTGGCACCTCCCCTTGGATAGAGAAGAAACACTTCAAACACAAATAGTACAATTGAATTTCTGACCCCCCGGTCTTCCTCATCTCAGCAGCTGGCCATCCCATCTCTCCATTTGTTCAGGCCCAAATCTTGGCATCACCCATGAACTCCACCCTTTCTTTCCAGTCTACATCCAACCTCGCCACCTGTCTGGTTGTTTCACTTTAAAATACATCCTGCATTAACCAGCTCTCACCAATCCAAGGCCACCACACTGCTCCCAGCCACCCTTATCTCTGACCTGGTCATTGCCATCACCTCCAGTGGGTCCCCGGGCCGTTCTGCTCCCCTGAAGACAGGTCCTGCTGACCTCCCAGCTCCTGCCAACCTCCCAGCTCCTGCCAGTCACTGCCTGCCTCAGGAGCAGGCAGTTTCATTTGTAAAATCGCTCACCATTAGCTAAAACAATACTTATTTCTTTCTTTCTATGTTTATTGTCTGTTTCCTCCACCAGAATACTAGTCTCATGATGGCAAGAATTTTGTCTCTGATGTTTAGTGCCTAATCTTTACTTTCTAGACGAGGGCCTGGCCCATGGTGGGGGCTCCATCACTACTTACTGAATGAGTTATTTCCCACAGGATGATGCTTTCGAGGCAGCCTTGAAGTCAGACAATCCTGGGTTCAAATTCTGACTCGACCACTTCATGGCTGTGTGACCTGGGACATTCATTTCTGCTCTCTGGGTCTGGGTCTCATCTGCATAACAATAATAATCACACCATCACACCCACCTTCTGGGATCGTTGTGAGGATGAAGTGAGTTAAGGTGCATGAAGCCCCTGCCCAGTGTCTGACACTTAGCAGGAGCTCAGTGGGTCACTGTTTACTATTGTTCTTCCAGTCTCTGGAGTTAGTCACAGAGCTCTGGGGCTCATCACCAAACCACGTCACGTGTTAATGGGAGGTGAGCTCAGGACAGAAGTGCAGAGGTGTGCGTACCCTGGGGGCAGGTGGACTCAGATTTGAGTCCCTGCTGCGTCATACATCAGCAGCGTGACCTTGGGCAAGCATGAAACTCCTCTGGGCTTCAGTGTTCTCAGGCATGAAGGGGAGGTAATGACCACATCTATTTCATGCGGTTGTTATGAGCATTTCTGGGGCACACACAGCACAGGGTAAATCCTAAGCAAATATTAACTCCCATTATGACCCTCTGACCCAGCTACTCCCTTAAATGCAGAGCTCACTCCCACCTCCTGAGGCCCAGGGAGCTACATGGAGCTCCCCCCATCCCTGCCTGCCTTCCTGTCCTTGTACACAGTGGGAGGAGCTTACAACTGCTTCTCTGCAACTACAATGACCTCCTGAGAGAAACAACACCTGGCCCAGCCCCACACAGGCAGTCCCCAGACCTGCCTCCTTTCAGGGGGACTGGACTGCTAATGCCGGCCTCTCATCCTGCCTGGAACCTCCCTGACCACTTCCAGGGAGACCCGGTGAGGGGACTTGTGATACTCCTGAAGTCACCAGCGTGCTT